>ML274420.1:140733-156962 GCA_005239495.1 Nicotiana undulata | reverse complement strand
GTTGTACATCCTATTAAAATTCCCTTGTTGAACACCTTCTGTTAAGACACCCATAACTTCTTGTAGAAATATCCAAATAATAAACGGTTTGAGGATTTAGAAACTAGACTCGACAATCTTTAATTTGATAGGCTGTACACCATATAACTCTTTATATATCCCTAGATATGAGCTTCTAAAGTCGGCCCTGTGCATCTGAAAATTCTATCGAAACTGCTCGACCAGCCACCTTCAACCGATCATATATTTCAGTACAAATGTCCACATGATGCATGGTTTCACATTCTGGAAACTAGATTACAAGGGCTACAACTTTCATGTTTTGCATATTTTCGGATTCCTTATAGATTGCGATATATAAGCTTTCAAAATAGGCTCCTCGTGCACTAATTGCTGTCCAAAATCTGCAGAAATTTTCTGCAATTTTCCTTCTTTCTTTGGTCCGAAATTCATTCCGTTAACCTTCCGAAATCCACCCGAGGCCCTCGGGACCTTAACCAATTATACCAACATGTCCCAAAAAATTATACGAACTCGCTCGAGGCCACAAATCACATCAAACAACACCGAAATCTCGAATCGCACTAAAATTCAAACTTTATGAACTTTGAAATTTCAACTTCTACATCCGATGCCGAAACCTATCAAATCACGTCCGATTGACCCCAAATTTTGCACACAAGTCATATTCGACATTACGGACCTGCTCCAACTTTCGGAATTGGAATCCGACCCCGATATCAAAAAGTCAAACTCTCGGTCAAACTTCTCAAAAACCTTCAAATTTCTATCTTTAGCCAAATGACTTCAAAATGACCTCTGGACATCCGGATTCACTTCCGATCGTGCTCCCAACTCCAGAATCACTATACGGAACTATTTCCAAACTCGGAATCCCAAACGGACATCAATATCATTGAAATGCGCTTCAAGCCAAACTTAGGAAATTTCTTCAAAAATGTTGACTTCCACAATATACACTGAAACGCTCTCGGGTTCTCCAAATCCCGATCCAGACATGTGCCCAAGTCCGAAATCATCATACAAACCTTCTGGAACCTTCGGATCCTGATTCCGAGGTCGTTTACTCAAAATTCTAGTCTTACTCAATTTCTTCAACTTAAGGCTTCCGAAATAAAAAATTTCCTTTCAATTCAACTCCGAACCTCCTGAATTTCAACTCTGACCATACACACAAGTCACAATACCCGAAATGGAGTTGTTCATGACTCCCAACTACTGAACGACGGGTTGGATCTTAAAACGACCGGTCGGGTTGATCGTTGCTGTTACATCTTGCGTTTTCGTACGTTAAAGTTTCATCTTCAGTTAATCGATGTAGACTCGGGGATGAGATTTTCTTAGGTACGTATTTATGATGTTTATAACAAGCGATAAGTAAGTCCCGTGAAGGGTTAATGGTACACGAATCAAAGAAAATGAGTTTCATTGAAGGTTGTCGATTTGGGATAAAATACGGCTCGAGTTATAATACCCGATATTTATGGACTAGTACTATAGAAGGTAGCATTATGACTGTGATAGTATGATGTATAAAGTATATTAAAAATGAGTAGTATTTTAAATAGTTTGAGATAATTCTTAATTGTCTGGGTAATTGATTAATTATCGGATAACGGAATATTACCTAATTAAATTAATAAGTTAAGTGGAAATGACTCTTAGTCATTTTAGTTAGGTGGCAATGTAATGTGTTTATTACATAACACTTCATTTATTATATCTTGAATACAAAACACTACAATCGGATTCCTACAAATTCCTTACAAAACTCTACAATCAGATTCCTACAAATTCCTTACAAAACTCTACAATCAGATTCTAAAACACTACATTAGCAACGTGATTTCTTCAAGCAATTCCTACAAGTTTTCAACAAAACTTCTTGCAACCAAACACTTCCAACGAGAATTACTAACACCTTAGCAACGTAAAATTTTGCGGTTCTAAGGGAGTACGGTGCAACCTTTTCCAAGAATATCATATGGATTTTTCCCTACTACAGGTATGTTAAGGCTATCCCTTCTTTCTTTTTGGCATGATCCAAATGATACAAAAATAAACAAGCAACCGCACAATTTTCATAAAAGACTCTATTCATAGAAATACTAGGGGTCTCTATGTTCTTGATTCCCCTAGTGACATATTATTATATCTTTTGTTCATGGGTCTCAGAATAATACGCAGTTGATAATGTTTATACGAAAGGAATATTGAGATAATTAACATATTTTCATGCATTTCATTCACTTATGCATGTACATTGACCCATGACCAGATGGCGTTATTTACGCGTATTTATATGTATACATATGTATATGGGATATGGGAAAAGGTTACAGCGTTATATACGCACCACCACCTGATCAGTTGGTATATGTTAATAATTCTGCCCACAGTGGCCGAGATGATCTGATGGGATTCCCTCAGAGGCTTGATGATATTATGTATACCTATACCTATGCATGAAATGATATTTACACGCACGTGCATGATACTATTAATGTTTCAGGATTTACAAAGTGATTTAGACTTACAGTCTAAATTCTTTATTCCATGTTTCATCTATGTCTGTTATGTATTTATTTTCATGCCTTACATACCCAGTACATTATTCGTACTGACGCCCTATTTCCCAAGGCATGTGTTTCATGCCCGCGGGTGCAGGTAGGCAAGCTGACTGTCCTCTTTCTTAGGATCCTTGGTCAGCGAGAGTTGGCGTGCTCCACTTGATCCGGAGTTGCCTTTAGATTTTGGTACAATATGCTTGTATACATATATGGGTATGACGTGGCCCAGTCCCTTCCTTGTACAGTTATATTTTCTTTTAGAGGTCTGTAGACAGTTATGTACAGTTAGATAGTATGTGGCCTTGTCGGCTTACAGTTTTGGGTATATTGTTGTCTATGACAGCCTCACCGGCTCGCCCACTGTATTCCGCATGTATATGTACATATGTATTTTGAATAGGTTTCCCTCACATATGTTATTCATGTTTAGAACTTAGACGCATGCTTAAGGATGTTCGACAGGTAGGACTCAGGCATCCATCACGGCCCACCGGTTTGGGCCATGACAAAAGTGGTATCAGAGCAGTTCTGTCCTAGGGTTGTGTCACGACCCAAATTTCCCTCTGTTGGGTATCGTGATGGCACCTAGTCTTAGGGACTAGGTAAGCCTAACATTTACTGTATAACAACAATAATAAAGGAAATCTAACAGTCTCGATATAGAAATCTTTACATAATTTACAATTTTCCAAACCCGGTAGTACAAGTCTTAAGCTTTACTTAGTTGCTACAACTTCTAAGTACAACTGTTTGGAAATGAGTAAAAATGGTTTGAATATAAGGTAAGAAGGTGACTCTGAAGCCTGCGATCGCAGCGGTAGGTTTACCTTGAGTCTCCTCAGCAAGGATCTGCACAGCTACTAACGATCAATGCCTGGAACTGCACAAAATGGGCAGAAGTGTAGTATGAGCACACCACAACGGTGCCCAGTAAGTATCAAGACTAGCCTCGGTGAAGTAGTGAAAAGGACTAGTCAAGACACCCATGTATTGGTAAAAAAGAGCTTCACATGTGTAATAACTGTGATGACTCAGTAATCTACGTGGAAAAATGAAAACATGCCAACTGTACAGGACTCTATGAAGAGATACGAGGCAAATAGTCACAGAATAACATACCCACAGGGTAATCATCTACGGGAATCTCAACCTGTATGAGAAGATGAAGAGACACGGTTAGAATGAATCCGGACAGAATAAAGGACAGATTCATAGATCTTCAATTAATGAGCCAAACGTTACAAACCTTCACGCAACAGTTACGGTTAATCATTATTAGTCATTAATACTCAAATAATTGAAAAGGGGTAGACGTTATATTAAGAAATTCCCTATATATGGGAGGAAAATATATCTTGTAAGGACACATTGGAACTACTATTGCAATACACTTACTTTTTCGTGCATCTTACTGCATTCCAATTACAAATTTCTTTGCAATCATTAGTTTATTCTTTGGTTATCAAAAACCCGTGTGCTTCTTAAAATAGCTTTGGCAGAGAATCTAATTCTTTGGTTAAACAAATTGGTTCTGTTACCGTAAATCTGATAATCTTTATTTTCAAGCAAACATTCTCTGAATTATATCGAACGCCAACGATAACAACCAACAAAGGATTGGAACTCCAGTTTCATCACCTTCTGGAACCTTACGAGGTTCAAGGGAACCTTCCCCAGAAAGATCTACTACTCAAAACAACAATCATAATGGTAACGATCAAACAGGAGAACAAGATCAACTTAAACAAATGATTGCTGAATATGTAAACCAAACCTTACAAGACTTTGTGAGGGGGTTACCGGAAGCGTCACCTACACCTCTTCCTAACAACACCATAACTGTAGAAAATCCTCAACCTGGATTAGCGAACTCAGAAAGTAGGGGTACACCTAACGAATCCCTCGAACCAAGACCAGGTATATCCAATAACCCAGAATTACAATCTTTATTACTAAACTTGCAGAAACAGGTGAATGAACAAAACAATCGAATGGAACAAATTCCTGGAGTACCACCTGTTATCAAAGGCATTGACGTTGATAGATATTGTCAACAACCTTGGAAACCAAGTGCAGCACCCCTGCCTATTCGTAAGAAATTCAAGATGCCTGACGTTCCCAAGTATGACGGGATAACTGACACACGCGATCATGTAACTACTTTTACCACCGGTAAAAGGCAACGACCTCACTAAACAAGAAATTGAGTCAGTACTAATCAAGAAGTTCGGAGAAACACTCACTAAAGGAGCATTGACCTGGTATTATCTTTTACTTGAAAACTCTATTGATTCTTTTGCTGAGCTTGCATATTCTTTTATAAAAGCGCATTACGGTGGGCAAAATGTTGAAAAAAGAATGAAGGACATGTTCAAGATAAAACAGGGAGACACTGAGTTGCTTCGTGAATTTGTATACAGGTTCCAACGCGAAAGAATGATGCTACCAAGGGTACCTGACAATTGGGCAGCCATGGCATTTGCAAGCAATTTAAATGACAAAAGTTCAGAAGCCACGAGAAGGCTCAAAGAAAGCTTAAGAGAATTTCATGCTACAACATGGAACGATGTCTATAACAGGTATAGTACCAAGTTGCGAATAGAGGAGGATACCATTGCCCAATCAAAAACTGAAGATCGAACCAGTTCCAGACGCTCCGAACCGGAAAGGAGAACAAGTAAGAACAGGTACGACCCTTATATGGGACCCTCGGGATGAACGAAGCAGAGGTAACACAAGAATTGGAGAACACAACTTCAATGTAAGTACTTATGAACTAATTGCAGTACTGATAAATCTGGGCGATAAGGTTCGATGGCCCAAAGAAATGAGGTCGAACCCAAATAAGAGGAACCCAAACTTCTGGTGTGAGTTCCATAATGACCATGCACACAGAACGTCAGACTGTAGATTTTTGCAAGGTGAGGTAGAATAATTATTAAAACAGGGCTACCTAACATAATTGTTTAGTGAAAAAGGTAAGCAGACTTATATGAAGAACAGGCAGGAGCCACCAAAGCCATCATCTCCAAAACGAACAGTCAACGTAATACACGGAGGTGAGGAGGTAAATGGAGTAGTCTGCAAAAGAACCACAAAATTCACAATTACACACGGGAAGCGGATTCGTGAAGATTTGGAAGCAGACAATATATCATTTGACGATGCAGATATTAACGGATTAATAATCCCACACAATGACCCACTGGTAATATCCTTACTTATACATGACACTAACATAAAAAGAGTGTTGATTGATCTAGGTAACTCGGTTAATATTATCCTATCAAGAGTTTTGGAAGAAATGCTAATGGAGGATCAAATAATCCCAAAAGCACGAGCCTTATCTTGGTTTGACAACTCTACGGTCAAACAAAAGGGGAAATTGAGCTTAGCACTTATGCAGAGGGAGTAATCAAAAATACTAGGTTCCAAGTCATTGATACTAACATGGCCTACAACGTAATCATGGGGAGACCATGGATCGATGACATGAGAGAGGTACCATCTACCCTACATCAGGTAATCAAATTCCCTTATGAATGGGGAATTCAACAGATTCGAGGCGATCAGCAAACCTCAAGGAGTATAAATTCTGTGGTATATTATAACAAAAAAGAAGAAGCGGAAGAATCAAAAGATAAGGAAACCACTCAGGCAGGTACGGTTGCACAAACAGGGACAGAAAAAATTGTTGCTCAAACAGGTGTAGAAGAAATTATTATTCAAACAGGTACGACAGATGATAGCCACGAGAAGGTGAACCAGGTCACCTCAGAAGAAATACCAAAACATACGGACATGGATTCCAGACCTGATGTCATTCAGGAACCAGAAGAGGATGAATATATCAAAACAACTACGGAAGAGCTCGAAGTTGTTCCGTTGTTCAAATAGAAGCCTGAATGAAAAGTCCACATAGGCACGAGGCTAAGTACAGGAAGAAGAGGTAAGTTAGTTGATTATTTAAAAGCTAACGCAGATTTCTTTGCTTGGTCTCATTCATACATTACAGGTATCCCACCAGAAGTGATGACTCATAAACTAAATGAAGATCCATCATTCCTGCATGTCAAGCAAAAGAAAAGAAAGCAAGGACCATTCAAGAACCAAGTGATTGACGAGGAGGTACGAAAACTCTTGAAAATTGGTTCAATGCGTGAGGTAAAATACCGTAATTGGTTAGCCAATACTGTAGTGGTACCCAAAAATAATGGTAAATGGAGAGTATGCGTAGATTACACAGATTTAAATAAAGCATGCCCTAAAGATCCATTTCCATTACCACACATAGATCAAATGATTGATGCTACTGCAGGCCACGTATTGTTAAGCTTTTTAGATGCATACTCTGGTTATAATCAGATAAAAATGTATCCCTCAGACGAGGAAAAGACTTCCTTTATTACAAACAAGGGGACTTATTGTTACAAAGTCATGCCTTTTGGCCTGAATAACGCTGGAGCCACACATCAAAGGCTAGTGACCAATATGTTCCAGGAACATCTAGGAAAGACGATGAAGGTTTACATCGATGACATGCTGGTGAAGTCAACACAAGCGGAAGATCATTTCCAGCATCTTTCAATTACCTTCGATATTTTACGCAGGTATAATATGAAACTGAATCCAGAAAAATGCGCCTTTGGCGTAGAATCAGGTAAGTTTTTGGGTTTCCTTGTATCAAATAGAGGAATAGAAGTAAATCCTGCTCAAATTAAAGTTATCGAAGAAAAACCCAATATACTTACGAGCAAAAAAGAAGTTCAAACACTAACCGGCAGAATTGCAGTCGTGAGAAGATTTATTTCCAAGTCTTCGGAGAAGAGTTTTAAATTCTTTTCAGTTCTTGAAAAGTAGAATCAGTTCGAATGGACTGAGGAATGTCAACAGGCTCTCAAATATCTGAAGGCCTATCTATCAAAACCCCTATTGCGGTCAAAACCAAAAGAAGGGGAAAGGTTGTATGTCTATCTTGCCGTAGCAGAAATTTCCATAAGTGCAGTACTAGTAAGGGAAGACAAAGGTAAGCAATCTTCGATTTATTACGTAAGCAAGTCTTTGTTAGACGCTGAAACAAGATACCCACATCTGGAAAAATTAGTTTTAGCTCTGATTATGCAGCTAGAAAATTAAGACAATATTTTCAATGTCATCCCATTATTGTTGTGACTTCATACCCCTTGAGAAATATTCTACATAAATAAGAATTATCGGGAAGATTAGCTAAATGGGCAATAGAATTGAGTGAGCATGACATAATATATCAGCCTAGGACTGCAATAAAGTCTCAAATTTTAGGTGATTTCGTCGTTCATTTTAATACCAGCATAATTCTTGAAGTAGAAAAAGAGTTACAACTCTTTAACGGGGCTAATCAAGGTATATGGATTCTATTTATTGATGGCTCCTATAATGTAAAAGAAGTTGGCTTGGGAATAGTTTTAATATCACCGACGGGTGAAAAGATGTGGCAAGCTATTAAATGTTATCCCATAACTAACAATGAAGAAGAGTACGAAGTTGTCATTGCAAGACTTGAACTGGCACGGGAACTCTCAATCGAGAAAATCATGATCAAAAGTGACTCTCAACTGGTAGTAAACTAGATGTGGGAGTTATATCGCAAGAGAGACTCGTATGCAACAGTATCTAGAAAAGGCACGAGATCTAGTGACACAATTCAAATCATGGAAGGTTATGCAAATACCTAGAGAGGAAAATGCAGAAGCAGATGCATTAGCTAACCTCGCAGCAGTTACAGAAGTGACAAATAAAGACAATGCAATTGTCGTTCACTTGTTTCATTCAGCAATTGACCAGGACAAAAATAAGGTAACATTTAACAATTAAACATGGGATTGGAGAAATGAAATTTTAAATTTTTTGCAGAATCGTACTGTACCTGAAGATAAAAAAGCAGCTCAAGCACTTCGCCGAAAAGCTGCACGGTACTGCCTCATTCGCAACTTTTTATACCATAAAATGTTCGTAGGCCCCTTAGCAAAATGCCTTGGACCCAATAAAATGGTGTTCATAACGAGGGAAGTCCACGAAGGACACTGTGGAAATCATGCAGGAGCAAGATCCTCAGTCAAAACCCTAATCAGAGCAGGGTACTATTGGCCCAAAATGGAATAGGAAGATGAAAGTTTCGTAGCTAAATGGCCAACGGTTTGCTAATAACATGCATCGACTGGCAGAGTTACTTCACCTAGTGGTATCACTGTGGTCATTTATAAAATGGGGCATGGACATAGTAGGACCTTTTCCCCCAGCTAAAGGAAAGGTACGGTTCTTACTCATGTTAACTGATTATTTCACAAAATGGGTGGATGCAGCAGCTTTTAAACAGGTGCGTGAAAAAAGAAGTAAAAAACTTCATATGGCGAAACATAATATGCCTCTTTGGAATACCGAAGGAGATCATATGTGATAATGGCCCGCAATTCATAAGCTCCAAAATCACAAAATTCTTCGAAAGTTGGCAAATCAAATGAATCATTGCATCCCCGTGGCTAATGGGCAAGCCAAGTCTACGAACAAAGTCATCGTCAACAACCTAAAGAAATGGTTTGAGAAAGACAAAGGAAGCTGGCCTGATGAGTTACCGACAGTATTATGGGCTTACAGAACGACTGCAAAAACAACCACGGGAGAAACTCCATTCGCGCTTGTTTATAGATCAAAAGCTTTGATACCGGTGGAAATTGGCGAACCAAGCACAAGGTTTACAACGGCAACGGAAGAAACAAACAACGACGAGTTGAGAACCAACTTGGACTTGCTCGAGCAAAGAAGAGAAGATGCGCTAATACGTATGGCAGCTCAAAAACAAATCATAGAGCGATATTACAACAGAAAAGCTCACCTCAGATATTTCAAAATTGGGGACTTCGTTCTCAAAAACGTCTTCCAGTCAACGAAAGAAGCTGGTGCGGGAAAGCTAAATCCACATTGGGAAGGACCTTACAAAGTCCGTGGCATTGCTGGTAAAGGCGCCTATGAGCTGGAGGCTATGGACGGCAGGATCTTACCAACCAGTTGGAATGTCGTTCAATTTAAGAAGTATTACTTCTAAGTAAAAGGAATACCCCTGGTCAGGTATCATTATGTTCGATTTTACTTTTGTACAGTTAAAAGTTTACTAACCGTTTTAGATGATAGGCAAAAAGCTAACCTATCACCAGATGGTGATATTAGACCTTCAAAGACACGAGGAAGTAACTGAATTCCCCGTCTAAGGTTACAACTTTCTGATGGACGTTTTAAAGGGTTAAGCTGTCATCATCTAAAAAATTTATACCTTCGAGTCTTGTATATTTTTCGTTTTCAGGAAAAGGACCACAAGGAAGGAATAGTCAAGTGCTCGAGATTTCAATCATCAAAGCTCAAACACTTGGGGGACTATACAGTACGGAAGGCAAAGACGAAGCAAAAAAAAGACTATCAAAAAGTCAAAGCTCGAGCCAGAAGATCCATCTTCCCAACAAGTCGATTGATATGAGCAAAATCAAAAGAGCCAAAGACTCAAAACACAAAGCCTGATTCAAAAAACCTTCGAGAACATGTTCGTAAATGTAAACGAATGTTTCAAAAACACATTCGTAAATATAAACGAATGCTCAGGTTAAAGGTAGAATATTAGTTACGAGTAGAAATGCACATTTTTGTACTCATTCAAAAAAATTTGTTGTAACAGAAAATAGTTATGGATGAAAGATCCTTATCCTTGTACATATTCAAAACTTTTATAAATGAAAACAATTACGGATGAAAAAACATTACCCTCGTATACATTTGTAAATTTTTATCAATAAAAACAGTTATGGGTAAAAATTCATACCCTTATATTCAAAACTGTTGTAAACAAAAACAGTTATCCCCTTGTACTAAATCGAAAAAACTGTTACAAAAGAAAAACAGTTACGAGTGCAAGGTTATACCAAATCTGTTAAAAGAAAACAGTTGCAAAAGGAGTTATAGACATGTGAAATGTTACGAAAGTTCAATACAAAAACTTTCTCTAAAACATCGTTAAAGGAAAACATGTGAAAAATTCCTATCTCACTTTTGTATATTTACACCATTATGAAGTTGAGACGTCTTCTTCATTAAGTGTCGATCAAAAAAGGGCCCTCTTTTATAAACCGTGCCTATTACGAAAAGGTACGAGTAATCTAAGAATTTTATAAATTCAAAACTCAGAGGTAAAACTAAAACCTCAAAAATAAAGCATGCAAAAGACTTAAAGAGTAAAACAAAAACTCAAAAAGTCATGTTGGCATTGATACTAATATACTAACGGCAAAATAAACTAAGTGTTAACTTAGTCTAAGCCGTATTAATTTTTATATTGGGTGCACCTAAGTTGTCAGTTGGGGACTTAAAAGATCCAAACTTACCCCTGTGGGACTGGGGTTAACCACCAATTGATACAAAGAAAATAAAAAAAGAACCAAGTTCTTAAACTTCTTCAGATGGGGGGTTGTCTTCACTAGTAGGAGGATCGGCTTGGGATGGAGAGACACGGGCAGCTGGGACCTCAACCTCTGGGGAGGAAAGATTTTGACTTTGCTGAGACTTCTCAATGGTCTCTTTGGTTTTAGCAATTTCGGATTCCAAGTCACAACCCTCTTGGCCCATTTCCGTCAATGTGTCAAGACGGGAGTTCAGATAAGCCGAGCTAACATCGACGGCTGTTTTGTCCTCAAGAACATCATAATCTTTCTCCCACAACTCAACTTCAGCTCTTCAGTCATCCCTTTCAGCCACGGCAGCAGCATGTGAGGCCTTTATAGTAACGAGGGACCTTTACAGAAGTTGGACCTTCTCACGAAAGTTACGAAGATCTTCCTGGGTTTAGTGAGCGATTGAACAAGTTCACAAGAATACTCCTCCTTCTGGTCTAACAAGGCCTTCATGCTCCTAATCTCCTCAGAGGCACGGGAAAGTTGCTCTGCAAACGAAGACTCTAAGACACTCTTATCCTTGCCTGCCTGGTTAGAAGATGCCTTCTCAACGGCCAATTCTGCTGTCATCACCCAAACTTTCTGCTCCAAGGTACAGTTTTCTTCCTACACTGCCTCATTTTCAAGTTCCAGACTCTCGTACTACTCCTTCCAATTATCTGCCTCGATATGAAAATCCCTTGCTGCCTGCTCCGCTTGGGAAACCCTCTTCATCAACTCTGTTCCTATAAGATTAATCTACAAAAGGAGAAAAATTATATACGGTAAGAACATATGTGAACGCAAGCAAAGGAAAACAAATTTTACCTTTAAATAAGAGTGCACAATTTCATTCACCCTAGTAAGGGAACCATGGTTTTCCAGCTTAGCTCTCTCAGTCGAGCCTATCAAGGGTTTCAACCATACGTCAACTTGGACCGACTTTTTGAAGAGGCTACCCGTTGCTGGAACCTCTATCATCACCTGCCTCATCTCCCCCCTACTGGAAGACCCTACTTCTACAATAGAAGGCACGTAAGCAGGGATAGATGAAGGAGTCACGGGCAGAGAAGTCTGAGAGGCAGAAAACGCCATGGGAGCAAAAGCAACGACAGGAGCAGGAATGGCCATGGGAGCAGAAACTACAACAGGAGTATTTGAGGAAAGTTCTTTAAGAGAAGGAGGAGAGAAAACAGCAAGGGGAGCTTCCTCAGTAATAGTACCAAAACCTTCATGGAACATAAGATCAACTGATTCACGAACAGGGGAAGGGGTTGCATCCTCAGGGGCAGACAAGTCAGGTTCGGGCATGAGAGGGTCAACGACAGGTGCAGACTCGTCGTCAGAGACCACCTTCCTCCTACGTGACCTATGGACTAGCGAACCCTCCTCTTCCTCCTCCTCTTCTAAGGTCCTGGACCCACTTGCTTTTCCTTTTGAGGAAGAGGAACCAGAAATGATCTCCTGGGCCTTCGCCAGGGATAACTTTAGAACAGAGGCAGCTGCAACAGAGACTCCACGAGCAGGAAACCCTACCAAATGAAAGGGATCAAATAAAGTTCAAAAGAGAGAAGAAGTAAAAGCGTAAAACTTTGCTTACCGTGAGTCTTGACCTTCCAATCGAACCTCCCATGGAGGTACTTCCACGAACATTTTTCTAACAGAGCGATTGACAAAAGTTTTTCTACCCTATCTCGAAAATCGAAGACATTCTCGACGGTTCCCATGATTGCTGCAAAGAAAAGAAAATATTTACGGTACAGACAAAGTATCAAAAGCAAAAGGAAAGGAATGTGAGCAAAACTGTACTCCGTGCAAGATTCCACTTCTTAGGGAAGGGGAGATTTTCTTCACCTTCTAAACCAGCAGTAGAAACAACAGCATACCGGAGGTACCACCCTCAGCCTTTATCATCATCAGGAATCACTAACACCCTTTTAATCCTAGCCGCGAGAGTAAACACTCCCTGGCGGAACAGCATCGGAGAATAAAGGTGAATAAATGATGAAATGTAAAGGGGACCGAAGCTAGATTGGCCAAATATCTAAGGCACGCGACAACTCGCCACACTAGAGGACCGACTTGTCCCAGACAAACTTGGAAAAATTGACAAAACTCAATAATAGCAGGGTCGATGGGAGGCTTGAATCCTAATGTAAAAGGATAGGTATAAACAAAAGAATACCCAGTCTTGTAAGAGGTTATTCTTTGATTACTATTGGGAACAACAACGGGAAAATCAGACTTCCAATAACAGTCCCTGCGTACGAGAGATAGTAAACCCTCAGTTATCTGGGTAGGGTACACGTCAGCACTGACAAGAAAGGACATTGAAGAAATCTGTTCTTTTAAGGCTTGACTATCCCTAGCAAAAGAAAAATCCGCAGGTACTATCTCGTCGACCCTCGATTCACATAGAGGTTCGTTGTGTTCTTTAACTTTTGATGAAGATCTAGAAGCCCTAGCCCTTGGAGAAGATAAAGAAATGGCAGACCTAGAAGAAGATGGGGGAGTAACGTGAGAAGAAGAGGAACCTATGGTAGGAGTAGAACCTAAACTCCTAAGCCTACCGCCACTCCTACTCCTTGTCGGAGCAGAAGAAGGAGTAATATCGTCTACATTGATGACTCTCTTAGATTGCTGGTTTGAAGAAGGCATATTTACAAAGACAAAGAATTTCCAGACAAAGAATTTCCAAACAAAGAATGAAGGTTAGAAGTTTTTCATGAAAGTAAAGAAAGGGAAAAAAGGTATTTATACTCGAAGGCAACTGTCAAAGAATGGCAAAAACAGTGATGTGAAAGTCATAATTGAAGTTGTCACTTCGGGACTGATGCAACCGCAAAAATCCCTAAAAGGCGCTGAACAATTTCAGAACCAACTCGGGAATGCCACGTGGCATAGGCATTAAATGGAAGTGAAAAACGACGCATGCATTCAGAGATGGATGCGATGTTACGAGTGAAGCGGCGGCAAACTATTCCCGCCATAAATGAGTATCCACTTACCAAGTATTAATCGATAAATAAATGGTAAGTGGGGGGACTATCTGTATTGGTAAAAAAGAGTTTCACACGTGTAATAACTGTGATGACTCAGCAATCTACGTGGAACAATGAAAACATGCCAACTGCACAGGACTCTATGAAGAGGTACGAGGCAAAGAGGCACGGAATAACATACCCAATGGGTAATCAGCTACGGGAATCTCAACCTGATTGAGAAGATGAAGAGACACGGTTAGAATGAATCTGAACAGAATAAAGGGAAGATTCAGAGATCTTCAATTAATGAGCTAAACGTTACACAACCTTCACGCAACGGTTACGGTTAATCATTGTAATGTTACATAATGCCATTATTAGTCATTAATGCTCAAATTACTGAAAAGGGGCAGACGTTATATTAAGAAATTCCCTATATATGGGAGAAAAATATAGCTTGTAAGGACACATTCGAACTACTATTGCAATACACTTACTTTTTCGTGCATCTTACTGCATTCCAATTACAAATTTCTTTGCAATCATTAGTTTATTCTTTGGTTATCAGAAACCCGTGTGCTTCTTGAAATTGCTTTGGCAGAGAATCTAATTCTTTGATTAAACAACCCACTGGTCTAATAAACTTTACAAGCATAAGTATAGGGATGACAGAGCATGACATATATCTAAGGACTACGCGATATGACTAAAGAAATACCAATGGCAATAAGGAAAAACAACATGTAATAGCGGAATACAATAATAAGACACAGAAGAATGAACAGAAACACAGCCCAAATCCAAAAAATCACAATACAGTAAAGGCAAGTAGTAACTCAGCAACTGCAATAGTTTTCACATCAGGTCTCAGCCAAAAAACCCCTAAAATATTAGTCAAATCCTTCAAGTGCAAACTTTCACCCGTAAGTTTTTAAATTTACGTCTTTAGAATATAATCCTTTCCAATAAGAAAATTCTTTTTTTTTAAATATACTTCCTTCAAATAAATATCCTTCAAACATAGTTCTTTCTAAATAAAAACCTGTTACAACCCATATTCACGTATGTTGGCTCATGCCATAAGTTAATCGACAAAAACATGAGAAGAGATTATCTTTGAGATGATAAGAAGTTAATCCTATTGATCTTAAATGATACAAGAGTGTATAAGAGTTATTAACACATATTAGAAGTTAAACGAATCAAGGATGTTGTAACTCGTATTTTTGGGTAAATCTAGGGGTGCTTGATACACTCAAGAGGTCTTGTTTTAAGGTATTTGAATCATATAATATCCGTATCATAGTCTTGAAGTCAAACAAATTATGAAACAAAAGTCGACAAGAGTTGTCGCAACTTAGGTTCATAATTTTACTTAAACTTTAGGTCAAATGATATTAAGGTTTTCTCCCAATCTACTAGGAATTATAGGGTGATCTACCCACCAAATTAAAGATCTATGAGTCTAGTTTCCAACGCATTAAACTGTTTATCCATACAATATCGGAGTAGAGAGATATAGACTTTTTCGCGAGACTACACAAGTTGTTAGGTGACAAGTAGGTGGGTCACCTACTTGGTTAAATGATAGCCCAAAATTAGGCAATTTCGGGTCAGCCAAAGAGCCCATTAAAAGGCTTATCTCCTGCTATATATCACTCATTATATTTCACAAATAACCAGACCTAAACCCCTGCAAACTTCCTCCCAAAAGTTATCCACAAACCCTAATTGATTTTCCCTCTCTTTCAAGTTCAAATTTGGGGTAAACCCTAGAATTTGAAGAACCAAGATAAGGGCTAAGTTATCCAAAAAGTAAGACTAAGGAGTCGTGAAAATTGCATATCTTGAGATTGGGGCAGTATATACAAGGTATGTGAGGTTATCTCTTTCCTTCTTTTTCACAACTCCGATTGTACGTAATGCAATGAACGAGCTTCCAAATATACTCTACTCTTAAAAGCTAGCAGTACTTACATTGTTTCCCTTCTTATGGAACAATTGATGTTAAGGTTGGTTCTCTTATTCTTATGTTATCGATGTTGTTGGTACTTCCTGATTCTTATAAGATTCTCGATGAAGAGTTATCCCTAATGATGTGTACGGAGAATATCGACCTTACGTCACTCCATAATGTTCAGAACATGATTCCAATGAGTGCTGCATGCATTATATTTATATATATATATATATATATATATATA
>ML274420.1:5072-140627 GCA_005239495.1 Nicotiana undulata | reverse complement strand
CCTTCTTATGGAACAATTGATGTTGAGGTTGCTTCTCTTATTCTTATTCTCAATGTTGTTGGTACTTCCTGATTCTTATAAGATTCTCGATGAAGAGTTAGCCCTAATGATGTGTACGGAGAATATCGACCTTACGTCACTCCGAAATGTTCAGAACATGATTCCAATGAGTCCTGCATGCATTATATATATGTATCTATTTTACTCTACCGAGTTGCGCTATAGTCGGCCGGGTATGGCACCTATTATGCAACAACTGATCAGTTGGGTTTACCGAGTCCTCTTTGAGGCCGGGTATGATATGATAATGATGATGCCCACAGAGGCGAATGTTCTATGATGATGATGATGCCCACAGAGGCGGATGTTTTAAAAGATTATGTATATATATGTATCATGCATTTCATGTTACTGTCTCTTAGAAGCACTCAGATGTTACAGGTTGTATCTTCTCTACCTCTCTTTACATTATTGTTCATATTTATATTGACCATCCTTACATACTCAGTACATTATTCGTACTGACATCCTTTTTATTTGTGGACGCTGCAGGTCCTGATAGACAGGTAGACTCAGAACCCCACCACAGTAGGCTTTCCAGTTCAGCGGTTATAGTCAATATCCCTTCTCCGGACTTGCCGTGGTCTTGGTATGCATTTTTGATATAGATATTATGGGTATGTTGGGGCCCTGTTCCGACTATGTTGCATTACTTATGCTCCTTTAGAGGCTCATAGACAAGTGTCGGCTTATGTATAGTTTGGCATGCCTTGTCAGATGATTTTTGTTGTATAGTCTTTCATGGAAGCGTGGTAGCTCCTAACTAAGTCTTGTTATCCCATGTTATGCATGTTCATTCCATTATCTTTCATTGTTTGGCGTTCATAATCCATATCTACCACTTATATTGATCTCGTCGCCCCTTAAAGATAATAAGAGGATTAGATAGAATGTACGTTGGTGCTCGGCAGGTATGGCCCGGGTACCAGTCATGATCCTCCAGTTTGGGTCATGACAAACTTGGTATCAGAGCATGTCTGTCGTAGGGGTTGTCTATGAGCTGTGTCTAGTAGAGTCTTGATTATGGATGTGTAGCGTGCCACATTTATAATCAGGAGACTACGTGACATCTAGGGTTGTTACCTTCTTCCTAAATCTAGATTGTGCGTAGAGTTGAGTCTTTAGTGTTGTATCTAATATTAACCTTGTTTTCTTTCAGCGATGCCTTCAACTAGGAAGCAAGCGATTAGTAGACGACTTGATATAGCTGCGGGAGAGGGTACCAGTCAGGTGCCTCAAGCCAGAGCAGGCCAAAGTGAGGCTCAGAGTGAGATGTCGTCTCATACCTCATCTAGTCCGTCCCATCCAGAGGATATTAGGAGGAACCTAGCACCACCAGTTCCTCCGTCTGGCCCTACAGAGCAGGATATATGGAGTGCGGTGCAGTTGTTGACTAGCTTGGTTGCTGCTCAGGCTCAGAGGCAGAATATCGGTGTTGTTGATAAACCGGATAGTACGAGGGTTCATGATTTTATTAATCTAGACCCTCCAGTGTTTACCGGATCAGACCCCAAGGAGGACCCACAGACTTTTATTGACCAGGTTCATCGTACACTACGGGTTATGCATGCTACAGATACAGAGGCAGTAGAGTTGGCTTCTTATCGGTTACGGGATTTAGCGGATTTTTGGTATGATAGTTGGGAGAGATCCAGGGGTCTGAATGCCCCTCCAGCTGTGTGGAAGGAATTTTCTGAGGCCTTTCTTCATCACTATTTGCCCGTTGAGATACGACGAGCTAGAGTTAATAAGTTCTTGAACCTTAGACAAGGTCATATGAGTGTGCGAGAGTATAGCATGCAGTTTGATTCTTTAGCAAGGTATGCTCCTCATATGGTGGCCGAGATGAGTGATAGGGTGCATATGTTCGTGAACGGGTTGGGACCACATCTGATAAATGAGTACACGACAACCTCCTTGGTGGAGGGCATGGATATTTCCCGTATTCAGGCTTATGCTCAGACCCTAGTGGATCGTAAGCACCAGCAAAGGGCAGATAGGGGCCATCATAAGAGGGCGAGGTTTGTGGGGTATTCTCATGACTTCAGGTAGTGTTAGGCCCCAGTTTTTGAGGAGTTTTGCGCCGCATGTAGCTAGTGCTCCTCCACAGTTTCAGAGGCCTCGGTAAGATTGATTTACCTATTCTGGTCCAGGTCAGAGTTTGCGGGCATCAGGATCGCAATATCATAGGGATACTAGTCAGACGAGACTCCCAACACCCCATTTTGATCAGTGTGGCAAGGCCCACTTTGAACTATGTCGTCGAAGTTCTGATGCGTGCTATTCTTGTGGACAACCTGGCCATATGAAGCGGGATTGTCCTAACAGAGAAGGTGGTGGTATGGCTCAGCCAACTTGATCAGTGTCTGGTTCTTACTCATCGATTCGACCTCCAGCACGGGGTTTTAAGCAGTCGACAGGTCGTGGTAGAGGTAGAGGTGCAGTTCCGAGTTTGAGTGGTGCTCAAAATCGAACATATGCTCTAGTAGATCGACAGGATCTCGAGTCATCTCAGGATGTTGTTACAGGTATATTGTCTGTGTTTTCTTACGATGTATATGCGTTGATTGATCCGGGGTCTACATTATCATATGTTACACCTTTTATGGCAAATAAGTTTGGCGTTGAACCTGAATTGATAAGTAAACCACTTGCGGTATCTACTCCGATAGGAGATTCTGTGATTGCTAGAAGGGTATATAAAGGTTGCACAGTGATGATTTGTAGTCGTCAAACCTCGGCGAATTTATTTGAATTAGAAATGGTTGATTTCGACGTGATAATGGGAATGGACTGGTTGGCCTCATGCTATGCAAATGTTGATTGTCGTACGAAGATGGTTAGGTTTCAATTTCCTAATGAACCCGTCATCGTATGTAAAAGGGAACATTGCTACGCCGAAAGGTAGGTTTATTTCCTATCTTAAGGCAAGGAAGATGATCTCAAAAGGGTATATTTATCATCATGTTCGCGTAAAGGATGCGAAGACGAAGCCACCTACTCTACAATCAATCCCCGTGGTCAACGAATTTCTAGATGTTTTCCCAGATGAACTTCCAGGCCTTCCTCCTGAAAGGGAGATTGAGGTTAGCATTGATGTATTGCCTGACACTCAACCCATATCTATTCCTCCATAAGGGATGGCGCGGCAGAGTTGCGTGAGTTGAAGGCGCAGTTGAAGGACTTGCTGGATAAGGGCTTCATTAGGCCTAGCATTTCACCTTGGGCTACGCCAGTCCTGTTCGTGTGGAAGAAAGACGGGTCGTTACGGATGTGTATTGACTATCGACAATTGAATAAGTTTACTAAAAAGAACAAGTATCCACTTCCAAGGATTGACGACCTGTTTGACCAACTCCAAGGTGCCAAGTATTTCTCCAAGATTGACTTACGTTCAGGGTATCATCAGGTGAGGGTTAAGGAGAAGGATATTCCAAAGACGGCCTTCCGGACAAGATATGGGCACTTTGAGTTCTTGGTGATGTCGTTTGGGCTAACAAATGCCCCGGCAGCTTTTATGGATCTCATGAATACTGTATTCAGATCCTATCTTCATGTGTTCGTGATCGTATTCATTGATGACATTTTGGTGTATTCTCGCTCGGAGGCGGAACATGCGGGCCACTTGCGGATAGTATTACAGACGCTTCAGGATCGTAAGTTATATGCTAAGCTCTCCAAATATGAATTCTGGATGAACTCAGTAGCATTCCTTGGCCATGCGATATCTGACGAGGGTATTAGTGTCGACACTCAAAAGATCGATGCAGTAAAGAATTTGCCGAGACCTACAACACCATCAGAAGTCCGCAGCTTCTTGGGGCTAGCAGGATATTATAGGTGATTTGTAGAAGGGTTTTCCTCTATATCAGCACCATTGACTAGGTTAACACAGAAAGCTACTAAGTTCCAGTGGTCTGACGCTTGTGAACGAAGTTTTCAGGAGTTAAAGAATCTATTGACATCTGCACCAGTGCTCACTCTCCCAGAAGGAACAGAAGGTTATGTGGTATATTGTGACGCCTCAAGTATAGGTTTGGGATGCGTATTGATGCAACATGGGAAGGTGATTGCTTATGCATCAAGACAATTGAAGAAGCATGAAAAGAATTACCCGACCCATGATTTGGAATTGGTTGCAGTAATATATACTTTGAAGATATGGCGGCACTACTTATACGGCATCCATGTTGACATCTACACAGATCACAAGAGTTTACAATACATCTTCAAGCAGAAGGAGTTGAATTTGAGGCAGCGTAGGTGGCTTGAATTACTGAAAGATTACGATGTCGAGATATTGTACCATCCCGGTAAAGCCAATGTTGTGGCAGACGCTCTCAGTCGTAAGTCAATGGGAAGCTTAGTACACATTGAGGCAAGTAGACAGGGGTTGACTAATGAGCTTCATCAGCTAGCGAATATGAGAATTAGATTGTTAGACTCTGATGAAGGAGGGGTTACTGTACAGAATACATCAGAATCATCTTTGGTAGCCGAGGTAAAAACACGGCAATATGAAGATCCTACCTTAGTACGATTGAGAGAGAGCATTCAACAGTATAAAATTACGGCTTTTGAGATTGGAGCAGATGGGGCACTGAGATACCAGGGACGGTTATGTGTGCCTGATGTGGCAGGGTTGAGAGAGAAGATTATGATTGAGATTCATCAATCCCGATATTCCATCCATCCCGGCTCGACAAAGATGTATCATGATGTTAAGGAGCAGTATTGGTGGGATAACATGAAGAAGTCTATTGCAGAATTTGTAACCCAATGTCCTAATTGTCAACAAGTAAAAATCGAACATCAGAAACCCAGTGGATTGCTTCAAAATATAGAGATTCCGACCTAGAAATGGGAGGTGATTAATATGGACTTCATTACTGGATTGCCTCGCTCTTATTATAAGTTTGAATCCATATGGGTGATAGTTGATCGACTTACAAAATGTGCCCATTTTCTGCTAGTTAAGACAACTTACACAGCTGAAGATTATACAAAGTTGTATATCAAGGAGATTGTTAGGCTTCATGGTGTACCGATATCTATTATATCAGACCGAGGAGCGCAATGTGCGGCTAACTTTTGGAGGTCTTTTTAGAAAGGTTTAGGCACACAAGTGAATCTCAGCACTGCATTCCATCCACAGACTGACGGACAGGCTGAACGTACCATTCAAACACTTGAAGATATGCTACGAGCATGTGTTCTGGATTTTAAGGGGAATTGGGATGACCATCTTCCACTCATAGAATTTTCCTACAATAATAGCTATCATTCCAGTATTAAAATGGCCCCGTACGAGGCACTATACGGGAGGAGATGTAGATCACCACTTGGATGGTTCGAAGGCGGTGAAACATAACTATATGGGCCAGATTATATTCACCAAGCCATTGAGAAGGTGAAATTGATACAAGAGCGGCTAAGGACGACACAAAGCAGGAAAAAGTCTTATTCTGATGTCCGACGTCGTGATTTGGAGTTCGAGGTTGGTGATTGGATTTTCCTGAGGATCTCGCCGATGAAGGGTGCTATGCATTTTAGGAAGAAGGGTATGTTGAGTCCACGGTATATCGGTCCGTACAAAATTCTTCGACTAATTGGACAGGTTGCTTATGAATTAGAATTGCCATCCGAATTGGAATTTGTCCACCCGGTATTCCATGTATCTATGTTGAGGAAATGTATTGGAGACCCTTCTCGAGTCGTCCCTATCAAAGATGTACAAGTTACACCGGATCTATCATATGAAGAAGTGCCAGTAGCTATATTAGATCGACAAGTACGCAAGCTAAGAACAAAGGATGTAGCTTCCGTCAAAGTATTTTGGAGGAACAAGAATAGGGAAGAAATTACTTGCGAAGCAGAAGAGCAGATGAAGTCTAAACACCCTTACTTGTTCCAGATTCAAGATAACAAGGATGCCGAGGGGACGCAGGACGCATTAGAAGGTGAAACAGCTCTATGAGGTAAGCAATAGCTTGAGAGTACTCTTCATTAATACACAATGATGATATGCAGATAGTGTACATATCCATAATGCTTAGCGTAGCCTTACAAGGTAATACATTAGGTTTAACTGCTTGCAGGTTTGTCTAGTATCCATTTTATAGGGGAAACCTGGGCCGGAAATTTCCGTTGGAATCCACGATGAGTTAGGCTCCCCCTAAACACTTACATTCGAGGACGAATGCTCCTAGGGGGGGAGGGTGTTACAACTCATATTCACGTATGTTGGCTAATGCCATAAGTTAATCGACATAAACATGAGAAGAGATTATATTTGAGATGATAAGAAGTTAATCCTATTGATCTTAAATGATACAAGAGTGTATAAGAGTGATTAACACGTATTAGAAGTTAAACGAATCAAGGATGTTGTAACTCGTATTTTGGGGTAAACCTAGGGGTGCTTGATACTCTCAAAAGGTCGTGTTTTAAGTTATTTGAATCATATAATATCTGTATCATAGTCTTGAAGTCAAACAAGTTATGAAACAAAAGTCGACAAGAGTTGTCGCAACTTAGGTTCATAGTTTTACTTAAACTTTAGGTCAAATGTTATTAAGCGTTTCTCCCAATCTACTAAGAATGACAGGGTGATCTACCCACCAAATTAAAGATCTATGAGTCTAGTTTCCAACGCATTAAACCGTTTATCAATAAAACATAGGAGTAGAGAGATATAGACCTTTTCGCGAGACTACACAAGCTGCTAGGTGACAAGTAGGTGGGTCACCTACTTGGTTAAATGATAGCCCAAAAAGAGGCAATTTCGGGTCAGCCAAAGAGGCCATTAAAAGGCTTATCTCCTACTATATATCACTCGTTATATTTCACAAATAACCAGACCTAAACCCCTGCAAACTTCCTCCCAAAAATTATCAACAATTCCTAGTTGATTTTCCCTCTCTTTCAAGTTCAAATTTGGGGTAAACCCTAGAATTTGAAGAACCAAGACAAGGGCTGAGTTATCCAAAAAGTAAGACTAAGGAGTCGTGACAATTGGCTTGAGATTGGGGCAGTATATACAAGGTATATGAGGCTATACCTTTCCTTCTTTTGCACGACTCTGATTGTACGTAATGCAATGAACGAGCTTCCAAATATACTCTACTCTTAGAAGCTAGCAGTACTTACATTGTTTCCCTTATTATGGAACAATTGATGTTAAGGTTGGTTCTCTTATTCTTATGTTATCGATGTTGTTGGTACTTCCTGATTCTTATAAGATTCTCGATGAAGAGTTATCCCTAATGATGTGTACGGAGAATATCAACCTTACGTCACTCCGTAATGTTCAGAACATGATTCCAATGAGTCCTGCATGCATTATATAAATGTATCTATTTTACTCTATCGGGCCGCGCTATAGTCGGTCGGGTATGGCACCTATTGTGCAACCACTGATCAGTTAGGTTTACCAAGTCCTCTTTGAGGCCGGGTATGATATGATAATGATGATGCCCACAGAGGCGGATATTTTAAAAGATTATGTATATATATCTATCATGTATTTCATGTTACTGTCTCTTAGAAGCACTCAGATGTATCTTCTCTACCTCTCTTTACATTATTGTTCATATTTATATTGACCAGCCTTACATACTCAGTACATTATTCGTACTGACGTCCTTTTTATTTGTGGACATTGCAGTCGTGCTGCAGGTCCTGATAGACAGGTAGACGCAGTTCCCCCACCACAATAGGCTTTCCAGTTCAGCGGTTATTGGCGAGATCCCTTCTCCAGACTTGTCGTGGTCTTGGTATGCATTTTTTATATAGATTTTATGGGTATGTCGGTGCCCTGTTCCGACTATGTTGCATTACTTATGCTCCTTTAGAGGCTCATAGACAGGTGTTGGCTTATGTATAGTTTGGTATGCCTTGTCTAATGATTTTTGTTGTATAGTCTTTCATGGAAGCGTGGTAGCTCCTAACTTATATGTAGTTTCTTGGAAGTCTTGTTATCCCATGTTATGCATGTTCATTCCATTATCTTTCATTGTTTGGCGTTCATAATCCATATCTACCACTTATAATTATCTCGTCGGCCCTTAAAGATAATAAAAGGATTAGATAGAATGTATGTTGGTGCTCGGCAGGTATGGCCCGGTACCAGTCATGATCCTCCAGTTTGGGTTGTGACAAAACCTTTCAAATATAAGCTTTTCAAATAAATATCCTTCAAATATAATTCTTCCGAGATCAATAATTTTCAAATATAAGCTTTACAAATAAATATCTTTTAAACATAGTTCTTTCAAGATAAATACTTTTCAAATATAACTCTTTCAAATAAATATCCTTCAAATATAATTATTCCGAGATCAATAATTTTCAAATATAAGCTTTACAAATAAATATCTTTTAAACATAGTTCTTTCAAGATAAATACTTTTCAAATATAACTCTTTCAAATAAATATCCTTCAAACATAGTTCCTTCAAGATAAATACTTTTCACATATAAAATTTTCAAGTAAATAACCTTTGAGTATAAGTCACCATGTGACACCTAAGCATAGAAGATTAGTAGCTCCAAACACAGATATAACAACAGAAAAATCTACCGGGAAACCGTCCCTTAGTCTTGAGCTAATTATGCAGTACAGGGGGATTCCCGCAATGCGTCCGTAATCCCAAAATAAATATACAGTGCTGGGGGGATCTCCCGGAATACGTCTGTAGTCCCAAAGTAAATATGCAAGACAAGGGGATCTCCCGGAATACATCCGTAGTCCCAAAATAAATATGTCGTGTTGGGGGGTCTCCTGGAATTCCAATTCGTAGTCCCAAATTAAATATGCAGTGTAGGGGGATCTCCTAGAATATCGTTCTGTAGTCCTAATTTAAATATGCAGCGCAACCAACAGAGTTAACAACTATAGCACGACAGAACCTCGTAAATCACCACAACAAGTACAAAAGCAACAATGATAGCAATGCAAAATACGGCGAGTAAATCAACTCAAGAACTTTAAATCACAACGAATAGTAGAACTCATTCACAAGGAATAACCACAGCAAATAATGCTAGGCGCAAGGAGAACAACTTAACAAGGGAAAACAAAAATATAGCAACGATTCCACAATATTCAAGTCAATAATAAGAAGCCAACACGAGTCAAATAGTTTCAAATAAAGGCAAGCCAACTAAGATATAGGTTATCTAAACTCCTTTTGAGGTTGAGTAATTACGAGGAATATTCAACAATTCAAGTAAGGTTAAGAAACAAAAGATAATAATAACTCTAATTAAGACTAAACAATTATAGGATGAGATAATAATAATTTCAATTAAAGATAAGCAGTTATG
The DNA here is from genome assembly GCA_005239495.1 of Nicotiana undulata. Lineage (NCBI taxonomy): Eukaryota > Viridiplantae > Streptophyta > Magnoliopsida > Solanales > Solanaceae > Nicotiana > Nicotiana undulata. The sequence continues at coordinate 131,240 of ML274420.1, read as the reverse complement.
AAAGTATAGCATGACGATAGAAGAGGTAAAATCTTCAGTTAAGTCAAATTGGGGTCAGGTAAACAGTAAGGGTGAATCCTAAAGCAATTATCTCTAATCAAAGCATGTAGAGATGCACTAGCAAATAGGAACTCAAACGTATCAAGAACAACTCCATACACGGTGAATATAAGGACCTAAGAACCCTAAAAGGCCAACTTTGCACAAATAAGTCCTAGCACGCACTCGTCACCTCGCATACACGAACTACAATCAACATAGAAGACTCAAATCCTAAGGGGTACTTCCCCACACAAGGTAAGGCAAGATACTTCAAAGAAGACTACCTGGTACTCTAAAATGAACTCCACGGGTAAAAAGACCTCCGAGCGGCTCAAATCTAATCAAAATAACTTCAAAACACAAATAAAACAAATAAGAAACTATTCCGGATCATAAAGTCTCAATCTTTACAAAAATTTAGAAATTGACCCAAAAGTCGACCCAGGGATCGAAACCCGACAATATTTACAAAATTCGAACACCCATTCAATTACGAGTCCAAACATACTAATTTCATCAAATTCTGATACCAAATCGATGTCCAAACCCAATTATTCTCTTTGGAAAAGTTTTGGATAAAAACCCCCAATTCTCAAATCAATACATGGATTAATTCATAAAAAGAACTTCTGTAAATATTTTAAAATACAAATATTATACTAAGATACTGACCCCCATGAATAGACGAGAAGAATGCCGCACAAATCACCTCAATCGGAGCTCTGGAACTCAAGATATGCTCAAAAAACAAAAATGTCGCGGTCTGATTTTTTTAAACTCGGGGATTTTCGCATTTGCGACAATAATATCTGCACATGCGCATTTCCAGCTGCAATTTCTGCTTTTGCGGACCATTCCTCGAACCAGCATCTCCGCAGATGCGGGCCCAACTTCGCATTTGCGAAGCACCAGTACCAGCTCTCTTCTCTGACACTAAAATAAGCATTACTTCCTCATATGATGTTCAAATTCGACGATTCTTTTTGCTATACCTCTGTAATTATGATACAAATCTAATGCTTTAATCAAACCTTAAATTAGATCTCATTTTCTTAATGTGGTACTATTTATGCTTGAAGAAACGACGTCGAAACATCAAACACGAGCACAACACAACCCAAACCTATCTAAAACTCACCCAAGCCCCTCGGGACCCTGTCCGAACATACCAATAAGTTTAATAACCTAACACGAACCCGCTCGAGACCTCAAACCACATCAAACAAAGACAAAACTACAAATCGCACCATGAATCGAGCTTATGAACTTTCAAATCTTCCAACTTCTAAAACTCGTGTCGAACCCTATCCATCAAACCCGAAATGACGCCAAATTTTGTAGACAAGTCCCAATTGACATAACGAAGCTGTTCCATCTCTCGTAATTGCATTCTGACCCCGGTATCACCAAAGTCAAATATTGGTCAAACCTCTCCACCTTCCAAACTTCAATTTTTCCAACTTTCGCCGAAATGCTTCAAATCACCTTACGGACCTCCAAAACCAATTCCGGACACACGCCTAAGTCCAGAATCACCATACAAAGCTGTTGAAATCATCTAAAACCCAATTCGGAGCCATTTACACAAAAGTCAAATTCCAGTCAACTCTTACTGCTTAAGCATCCAAAACTTGAATCCTTCTTCCGATTTGGCTCTGAATCATTCGGGAAATGAATTCAACTACACACGCAGGTCGATATACATAATACGAATCTACTCAAGGCCTTATGCCACCGAACGGAACTTAAATTCTCAAAACGACTGGTTGGATCGTTACATCCTCCCCCTCTTAAATCAAACGTTCGTCCTCGAACATGCTAAGGATCACCTTAAAGTCTTCAAATCACTGAATGCACACTTCCAACATACACCAGCGGGTGACCCCACGCCACCCCAATCTACATAAGCCTGACGACACCACCTCCACTGCAATTTAGCCTTTCTACCCCCATCGATAAGCCTCAATCCTCAAATTCTCACCTTCTATTCATTTCCAAAAGACTCAATTCTAAATCCATATCCGGTATCAGTCTCAACCAGCTGCAACAAATCATGCCTACACCCATAAGGTACAACCACACAATATAACACACCACACATAGGCTTATAATAATACTTTTGATCACAATAGCTGCCCGAAATCAACCCAGCACTGGCAATTAGCATCATATCTGATAGAACTCGTTTCCAAACCTCAACAACACTGACGATAATGCAAGAACCACGAAGACCTCATAATTATACACCTGAATCACCAAGCCACAAATAACACCACCGGGCACACACCCCGCAAGCTAAAACTCAAGAAGCACATAACGAAAATGACTGAATATGAAAAGAGAAACACATAAGGGAACTACCAAACAAGCCCGTCAGGCACAACTCTCTATCAATACTCACCTACAAAAAAATATAACAAGGAAAGAATTAAAGCATATGAAAAAATTACAAGGATCCCATCCTGATATAAGTTCCACCAGTGTACTCAGCCTGGTTCAAACATATCAAATCACAAGTGATCACGAGGGTATCGCCCTCAACTCTAAATCACATATCAAATCTATATCATACCAATTGAAATCTTCCACTAACTCAGCTCTGCCAATAAATCACAACACTCATTGAACTCTCACCCCATAGAGTACCAAATCACGAATTGTAAAAGAATACTCAGGAAATCACACTAAAGCCTACCATAATGAACAACAGGGACTCATTTCTAATATCACCACCCTCAATTATGGATAAGAACAACAATAGAAACGGCTACCACTCATAGACCCTCCCAACAAGGGAAAACACGCAAACAGAGAGCAAGTCATGAAACTCACCCATAAGTGAAACAACAACTAAGGGAACTCGTCCCGATAAGCAGAACCGAAACAAAATACGAATGGTGCCCCTCTGTAACAAATTAAAAGACTAACTATATGACATCATCTGGCGCAACAGCCTCCAAACTACTATATGAAACACATCAATGGGTTGGTCATCCCCCTATTGGGCACCCTCTACTCGCCTGAATACTCCGATGTGACTCACATGTCCAAGGTCTAGGTCAATCTCTCACCATGTGGCTGGTATCTCCACACTCAAAGCAACCTCTCTGCTGATGTGGCTATGGTAACTGTGCAGTACGAGTACTCTGAGATCCATGAGCACCTGAAACACCATACAAAGCCGGAAGTGCAAACTGAACTGGCTGACCCACAAAACTTCTACCATGTCGTACACTGCCTCCAAAATAAGGAATAGTTGATTTCTCCGGTCTACGAGGCCTCCTCGCCTCCCTGTACTCTCTCTCCTGATCTCATCTGTCCTCTCGCTCCATGTCCACATGCGCTCTAACCGATGAGAGATCACTACCACCTACTGAAATGAAACATATGACTCCAACTCTCGAGCCATGCTGAACCAAATATCATGCCTGAGCCCCCCCCCCCCCAATGAATCTACAGACTCGCCCTCTAACTGAAGCGACCAAGGCAGGGTCCATGTTTGGCCAAATAACTGAATCTGACGGCATACTCTAATACTGACATAGTGCCCTGACGCAACGGTTCAAACTCCGCGCGCCATGCATCTTGAAAGGAGTTAGGTTCAAACTCTCTTAGGAACATCTTTAAAAACTGAACCCATGTGAGTGAAAAAATGAGTGTAACACAACCCAAACCTATCTAAAACTCACCCGAGCCCCTCGGGATCCCGTCTGAACATACCAACAAGTCCCATAAAATAACACTGACCTACTCGAGGCCTCAAATTACGCATAACAACATCAAAACAATGAATCACACCCCAAATCAAACTTTATGAACTTTTCCAAACCTTCACATTCCAAGTTTTGCCAATTAGTGACGAATCTTTCTAGAAATATCCAATTACGAATCCGGGTATTTACCCAAGTACAAAATTGCCATCTGGACCTAACGGAACCATCAAAACTCCAATTCGAGGTCAAATACTAAAAAGTCAAACTTAGTCAACTCTTCCAACTTAAAACTTCAATCATAAAGTTCATTCTTCCAAATCGATTCCATACAACCTCAAAACCAAAACCTACGATTCACACAAGTCATAATAAATAATACAGAGCAACTAATGCCCGTAAAATACCGAACAAAGTGCAAATGCTCAAAATGATCGATCGGGTCGTTACAATCCTTTTTGGTAATTTGGCACTAAAAAGAAATTTTTAAAAAGATTGGTCAAACACAATTTTTTTACCAAATATTACAAAAGTTACTTCTCAAATGAACTGGCCAAACACAAACTATTTTATGAAAAATACTTTTGGAAAAAGTACTTCTAGAAAATATTACTTTTCAAAATAAGTAGTTTTTGGCAGTTTGGCCAAACAGGCTCTTAATTCCACTCCCTTATTGAAATTCTTCATTATAAAGGTTGTATGAACTTGTGTTGGTAGTTTACTATTGGCTTGCCTAACGGTAGCGTTGTGAGCCATCACACCCGATGGTAGGAATTGGATCGTGATAGTTTTTCTTTTTTTTCCTTCTATGAGGCAGGACATGCCGTGGCTTCAGATTTCCGAGGATATGACCCTTGATAGGAAGCTATGTAGGACGCGTATTAGGGTTGTAGGTTAAGAGATAGTGTCACGACCCAAACTACCATGTCGTTATGGCGCCTATCATGGTACTAGGCTAGCCAACTCAATACCCAAAAAAGACGTGATATTTCATTTCAAAGCTAGTTTCAAGCTATTTCATAGTAAAACTTCATAAAGAAATTCAAAAAAAATGAAAAATGCGGAATGAAAAGCCCGACATCGGGTGTCACTAGTCATGAGCGTCTATAGTATCTGTCTAACAATACTAAGACAAATACAGTCCGAAAATCCACTAAGAATAGTTATAGGAAGATAGAAGGGAGAAGATCAGGGTTGCAATCTCCATGAAGCTACCTTGCTAACTTCATCGGATCCACGATGGATGAAATCAACACCCGCTAGCACATCCAGTAACACCTGGATCAGCACACAAGGTGCAGGGAGTAATGTGAGTACGCCAACTCAATAAGTAACAACCATAACTAAAGTCTAAAGAGTAGTGGCGAGCAGTAAAACACATAAAGATCACAGTATGAAGTCTTAGTGAAACAACATGCCTTAAAATCAGTATTTGAGTCAAATCATCTCGTAAAAATCCAGTTTCGGGGAAAAATCATTTATAAATATTACTTCAACAGTTTCAATAGAGGCTCAATGCAAAAGAGAGTGAAATAATGAAATCATAAACAGCCCCTCGGGAAAAACATCACTCATATACAGCCCCTCGGGCATACCTCACAATCACTCGTAATAGCCCATCGGGCATACCTCACCATCAATCATGCCTCCAATTCACTCGTCACTCGGCACTCGACACATGCACTCAGTAGGTACCTGCGCTCCTTGGGGGTGTGTACAGACTCTAGAAGGGCTCCTTCATCCCAAGTGTTATATCGAACCAAATCATGGCATAAATCACTCAAGCCCTTGGCCTATATCAAACATGCTGCGGCGTGCAGCCCGATCCAATAAATATCCTCAAAAATCATTCCCTCGGTCTCACTCAGTCATAAACCTCACAAGCCACTCGGGCATTTTAGTAAAAACAAGGAACTCAGCCCAAAACAACATTTATATGCATCAAAACAGAGTAAAATAACTATGTTATGCAGTAAACAGGTTTAATCATGGCTGAGTATAGATTTCCAATAAAAAACAATGAGAGGATAGTAAGAAAAGGCCCCTGAGGGTCCAACAGTACTGGCACAAGGCCCTAACATGGCTTTCATCCCAAGTCATAGAAATTATTTCTAAAACACATAGATATTATACAGTTTCAACAAAATACGCAACTTTACAGTTGCTATGGGACGGAAGCAAGTCACAATCCCTAACAATATATGCCCACAGGTCTTTCATCTAGCATGTGCGTCACCCCAAATAGTAAAATGATACGAAATTCGGGGTTTCATACCCTCAGGACTAGATCTACAATCGTTACTTACCTCAAACCGGTCAAATCTCTAACTCGTGATGCTCTTGCCTCTCGACTCGGCCTCTGAATGCTCCGAATCTATTCAAAATCAGAATATTAACATCAATATACGCTAACGAAATGAATTTCACATGAAATACTATCAAATTAGCCCAAAATCCCAAATTCAGCTCAAACCCGCTGTGAGCTTGTGATTTTTGCCCTATATGAAATACTCCTACAAATTAAAGAAAATAGATTTTTTCCAACTATTTGCAATTTTCTAGAATTTTGTGTTACTTGTTTGCATTTTTGTGCATGTTTACTTTTGTTTAAAATCATGAAAAATGTCAAAAACACTCTGCATTGCATTGAGGTTTTGTTTTCATATTTTTAGGATTAATTAGTAAATTAGTTGTTTATTTGAAAATGAAAATCACAAGATTGGCTCACTTTTGCATTTTTAGGCTTTTTAATTTCAGATTAGTTTTCCTCTTTTAATCTAGTAGCAAGTAATTTTTGTAAATATTATAGCAGATAATTAAACTCAATTGTGAAAACTAATTTAATTTAGGACTTTAATTTAGGTTTTTAATTAATTAAAGAAAAGGGAAATGGGTTTGGTCTTAATTTAAATTAGGCCTAAAGGAAAAATTGGCCCAAAATACCTCAAAACCCACACAGCCCATCTTCACACCCTCAACCCGCCGGACCTACCCATTGACCCGCCCCAAATAATCCTTAAATCCTAGCCATTCACCAATTTAATCCAACGACCCACATTATTTCCCATACCCATATAAAAGACTAATATTAATTACCCTAAACCTAAAATCCTAAGACCCAAACGGCGCCCCTCCCCTATCAACCCCTCTGGAGCCCTTCACTACCCCAAAACTCGCTGAAATCTCCAAAACCCGGCATGTCCATGTAAGGTGGTCCCTCCTCCCTCACCTCTCTCTATCCACGTCATGAATCCCTAACAAAATCTGATAGAGAATCTCGCTTCTCTCTCACGCGCTCCTCAATCTCTTGGATGAATTGAGATAAATGGGTGCCATAGGATCAATACCTTTGATCCTAGTCCTCCATTTGTCGAAAATCCATCCGATTCGAAGAGATCGATGGTTGGAATTCATTGCTTGGCCAAAAAGGCTAAAGCTCCGAGATGAGTATATATATAGAGAGTTTGAGGAATTATTAAAAAGAGGGGTAGAGAAAAATGGGTAGAGGAAAAATTTGTAGAAAAAATTCGGATAGAGAGGAATTTTGAAAAAAAGGCAAAATTTCAGAGAGATTTTGGGGAGGAGAGACTGAGAAATCATTGATCCTTTTCTGTTTTTTTTTTCAGTATTATTTCAAAGAATATAAATGAAAAAACATAAAGATTTTTATGTTTTCATCTCTTCAAGTCCGATTTTGTTTTCAACTATAGGGTTTGATTGAGTTTGTGTTTGATTCGAGTATTGAGGTGCTGAGATTTTGGTTCGAGTTTGTCGTGTTTCGAGATTCACGGCTAAAGTTCCCTGTTGTCTTTAAATTCGGATTTAAATTTTGTTTTCGGATTTCTCATTGTGTATTCACGGTTGAACTTTAATCAAAAGCTCAATTTCAGGCTTAATCTCTTTCTCTTCTAGATTTCTATTTTAAGGTGTGATTAAAGTGTGATAAGAGTCTAGTGTAAATAAGATTTAAGGATACTTGTTCCAATATCACTGAATCCGATTGAGTGGTTATGGATTTGGATTTAACTGAAATTTAAGTGATATTGATGAAATGAGCTTCAGTTTGATGAATTTCATAGCTAATAGTAAAGCGGATCGGTGTTGCGTTTTATGACTCTTTGTCATGTTTTCTCTGATTTTTGGGTGAACAATCTGTATCAATGAAATATTTGGCTTTAGTTGAATTGTTGGGGTTAGCTGCTTGGCTTTGAAGTGTTCTGGGAAATCAAGTTGGTGTTGTTGTTAGTTAGTAATTTTGGTACTATTTTTTTTATTTTAAAAAACGAACAATGGAAGGGAGAACGATTCTTTGGCTCATTGATTTTGTTCGACCTTTCCTTACCTGATGATGCTTTGTCTTCTTCTTTCTCTTTAAATTATTTAATTGGTTCAAGTTTATATCCCTTTGAATTCTGTCGTTAGCAGTCTAAGTTTGTGAGATGGTTGGTGATGAAAGTTTCAGATTCTAAAGTTTATTTATGTAGAGTCCTAATTCTGTACTTGCTTAAGGGAGTTGGTTAGTGCTGGAATTTGTGAAATATCGGCATTACTGTAGTTCTATTCAATGCTAGTTTAGGCATATGAAGATTGGTTGCTAATTGTCATCTCCTTCATGTCAAATATGAACTAAGTTTTTTTCCCGAAGGTTCTTCTTTAAGTGAACCGTCATGGTTTGTGACCAATCATGATTGAAACCATGATTGGTCAATTCTGTATCCATGGCGTGGTTTGTGATACCTAATGTCGAATTAGATTAAAGTAGGAGCATCCTTAGTTTGCTTTAAAAATAATTTGAGGTATCACAAACCACGGAACCCGGAAATGCCTAACACCTTCTCTCGGGTTAACAGAATTCCTTACCCGGTCTTCTGGTTTCGCAAACTGTAAAACACAGTCAATTTTTCCTCGATTTGGGATTTAAACCGGTGACTTGGGACACCATAAACTATCCCAAGTGGCGACTCTGAATTTTAAATAAAATAATCCCATTTCGATTGTCACTTAAATTGGAAAAACTCCTTTATACCCCTTCCAAGGGTAGTAAAAAAGAGGTGTGACACCCGGCCCCCAGGCCCACGTCTCAAAATCCGACAAAATTCACAAAACTAGAAAGCCCATCCACTCACGAGTCCAACCATACCAAATTTATCAAAATCCAACCTCATTTGACCTCTCAAATCCCCAGATCAAACTCTTCTATTCTCAAGCCCTACTCTCCTCAATTTCATCCCTAATTCCCACTAATTACATGATTAAAAAACTGAAAATTACCATAATCACGAGTATTAGGCTCAAGTAACTTACCTCAATGAAAACCCCCTTGATTCCCTCTTCAAAACTCTCCAAAAGCTTCAAAATCCGAACGGCAATGGTGAAGAATACCAAAATATTTGCGAAGTGTGCATTATATACCTTCTGCCCAGGTATCTCGCACCTGCGGCCCTTTTTCTCGCACCCGCGCGACCGCACCTGCAAAAATCACTTATCCGCCCAGAATCTAGACATGCGGCCAGGCCACGCACCTGCGGGCCCGCAGGTGCGTCCAAGCTTGCGCACGTGCGCTCTACGCTCAACCTCCCAATTTTCGCATCTGCGATAAATTTACCCGTACATGCGACCCTCGCCCCTGCGGCTCCCCATCTGCAGGTGCACAAAAACACCAGCAGCTCAAAAACCAGCAAAAAACGCAGCTCCTCAACTCGAAAATCAACCTGTTAACCACCCGAAACACACCCGAAGCCCTCGAGACCTCAACCAATAATACCAACGAATCACATAGCAACATACTCTCTCTCTCTGTTCACATACCAACAGTACCAACGAGTCACGTACTCTCTCTCTGGTCATAAGCAATCGAAGCTAAAAATCGAGGCCATCTATAAACCTCCTGATCCTCTCTCGGTCTGTGGGAACCAACCAGACCGCATGAAAATCCAACTCACATAACCGCATCTCATACTGTGTAACAGACATATCACCCTATCGAAGCTGCTCCAACTGCCTACGCAGCTCCTCTCTGCGGGACTCGGGTACAAACTTCTCCAGAAAGAGAATGGAGAACTGCTGCCAAGTAAGAGGCGATGCGCCAACCGGAATACGCCTCTCGTAAGCCTCCCACCAACTAAATGCATCCCCAGAGAACTGAAAAGTAGTAAATGACTCCCCACTGGTCTCCATAATACCCGTTGTCCGAAGCATCCTCTAACAGTTATCCAAGAAACCCTGTGCGTCCTCACCCTCAGCACCACTAAACGACGAAGGCTGGAGTCTCCCAAATCTCTCCAATCTGCGCTGCTCGTCCTCTGGCATAATAGGAACTACATAGTCCTGAGCAGCTGCAACCGGTTGGGATGGAGGTGCCCCCGGTGTCTGAAGTCCCTGAACAACCTACTCAAGTGTGCCGGCGGCGGGAGTCTAAGTGCCTCCCCCGACCTGAGAAGTGGTTGTGGTTGTAGTAACTGAGACCGCCTGAGCAAGGCTAGTATACACTGATAAGATCTGGCTGGGGCCTCCTAAAGGCCAGGAATCACAATAGGCACATAGAGTGCCTGAGCTGGTCCCGCTAGAGCATCTGCGGCTGGGACCTGATTTGGAGTAACTCAAGGGTCTACAAGTATTTCCCCGACTGCTGCACGGGTTGCACCCCCACCCCTACCATGGCCTCGACCTCGGCCTCGGCCTCTCACGGGCCTAACTGGTGGCTAGTCACCCTGGCTGGTAGTGCGGGTCCTCACCATCTATGAGAGAATGAAACAATAGAAGTTTAGTTACCATAACCAATGGATTCGCACGATAAGAATTCCAGAATATGAGATTTTTCCTAAAGGTTCTACATCCTCTCGAAGATAAGTACGGACGTCTCCGCACCGATCCGCAAGACTCTACTAAACTTGCTCATGACTTGTGAGACCTATGTAACCTAGGCTCTGATACCAACTTGTCACGACCCAAAATACCATGTTGTGATGGCGCCTATCGTGGTACTAGGCTAACCGAGTCATTACCCAAAAACAACGTCATTTCAAAGCTAGTTTCAAGTTATTTCATAGTAAAACTTCATAAAGAAATTCAAAACAAATGAAAAGTGCGGAAAGAAAAGCCCGACATCAGGTGTCACTAATCATGAGCGTCTACAATACCTGTCTAATAATACAAAGACTAATACAGTCCGAAAATCCATTAAAAACAACTATAGGAAGATAGAAGGGAGAAGCGCAGGGCTGCGATCGCCATGCAACTATCTTGCTAACTCCAACGGATCGGCGATGGATGAAATCAACACCTGCTAGCACGTCCAGTAATACCTGGATCTGCACACAAGGTGCAGGGAGTAACGTGAGTACGCCAACTCAGTAAATAACAACCATAAATAAAGGCTGAGCAGTAGTGATGAGTAGTAAAACACATGAAGATCAAAGTATGAAATCTCAGTAAAACAACATGCCTTCAAATCAATATTAGAGTAAAATCATCTCGTAAAAATCAAGCTCCTGTGAAAAAGCATTTATAAATATTTCTTCAACAGTTTCAATAGAGGCTCAATGCAAAAGAGAGTGAAATAATGAAATCATAAATAGCCCATCGGGCAAAACATCACTCATATACAGCCCCTTGGCAAGCCTCACAGTCACTCATAAACAACCCCTCAGTCATACGTCGAGATCACTTGTAATAACCCCTCGGGTATACCTCACCATCCCTCATGCCTCCCAGTCACTCGGCACTCGGCACTCGCACTTAGTAGGTATCTGTGCTCACTTGGGGTGTGTACAGACTCCGGAGGGGCTCCTTCAGCCCAAGTGCTATATCAAGCCAAATCATGGAATAAATCACTCAAGCCATTAGCTTATATCATATATGTTGCAGCATGCAACCCGATCTCATAAATATCCTCACAAATCAGGCCCTTGGCCTCACTCAATCATAAACCTCACAAGCCAATCGGGCCTTTTAGTAAAAACAGGGAACTCAACCCAAAACAATATTTATATGCATCAAAATAAAGTAATAAAACTAAGTTATGTAGTAAACAAGTTTAATCATGATTGAGTATAGATTTCCAATCAAAATCAGTGAGAGGATAGTAAGAAAAGGTCCCTGAGGGTCCAACAGTACTGACACAAGGCCCAAACATGGCTTTCAGCCCAAGTCATAGAAATTATTTCTAAAACACATAGATATTATACAGTTTCAAAAAAATACGCAACTCTACAGTTGCTACGGGACGGACCAAGTCACAATCCCTAACAGTATATGCCCACATGTATTTCATCTAGCATGTGCGTCACCCCAAATAGTAAAATGATACGAAATTCGGGGTTTCATACCCTCGGGACTAGATTTACAACCGTTACTTACCTTAAACCGGTCAAATCTCTAACTCGCGATGCTCTTGCCTCTCAACTCGTCCTCCGAATGCTCCGAATCTATTCAAAATCAGTATAGTATCATCAATATACGCTAATGGAATGAATTCCACATGAAAAACTATCAAATTAACCAAAAAGCCCGAATTCGGCTCAAACCTGGCCCCCGGGCCCACTCTCGAAATACGAAAAAATTTACAAAACTAGAAAGCCCATCCACTCGCGAGTCAAGCCATACCAAATTTATCAAAATACGGCCTCATTTGACCCCTCAAATCCCAAAATCAAACTCTCCAATTTCCAAGCCCTAATCTCCTTCATTTCATCCCTAATTCCCACTAATTACATGATTAAACAACTGAAAATTACCATAATCACGAGTATTAGGCTCAAGTATCTTACCTCAATGAAAAACCCCTTGATTCCTTCTTCAAAACTCTCCAAAAGTTTCAAAATCCGAATGGCAATGGTGAAGAATACCCAAATTTTCGTGAAGTGTGCATTATATACCTTTTTCCCAGGCATCTCGCACCTGCGGCCCTTTTTCTTGCGCCCGCCCGACCGCACCAGTGGTCCAAACAACTGCACCTGCAGAAATCACTTATCCGCCTAGACTCCACACCAGCGGCCAGGCCTCGAACTTGCGGGCTCACAGGTGCGTCCAAGCTTGCGCACCTGCGCTCTACGCTCAACCTCCCAATTTTTGCATCTGCGATCAGTCCACCACACCTGCGGCTCCCCATCCACAAATGCGAAAAAACACCAGCAGCTCAAAAACCAGTAGACACAACAGTTCCTCAACTCCAAAATCAACCCGTTAACCACCTGAAACATACCCGAGGCCATCCGGACCTCAACCAACAATACCAACGAGTCACATATCAACATACAAACTAAGTCGAGCCTCCAGAACACTCAAAACAACATCAAAATACCAAATCAACCTCGGATTCAAGCCTACGAACTTCTAAACTTCCTATTTTCGCGAACGACGCCGAAACCTACTAAATCTCGTCCGAATAACCTCAAATTTTCCACACATGTTACAAATAACACTATGAACCTACTCCCACTCCCGAAATTCAATTCCGACTCCGGTATCAAATTTTACAATGCCGACCAAAAATCACCAAATTTTCAATTTTGTCAATTAGCCTAATTCTACCCGACCTCCAAATAACATTCTGAACACGCTCCTAAGTCCAAATCACCTAATGGAGCTAACTGAACCATCAAAAGCCAAATACGAGATCGTTTACTCATAAGTCAATATTCGGTTGACTTTTTCAACTTAAACTTCTAAATAAGAGACTAAGTGTCTCATTCCACTCCAAAACCACTTCAGACCCGAACCAACCAACCCGCTGCAATACAATAAAGTTGAATAACACATAGAGAAGCAGAAATGGGGAATATAGGGCTCTAACTCTCGGAACGACCGGCCGAGTCGTTACAGATAGTTGAGTCTATTTCTACTTCGTACCTATGTGCGGCTAGTTTGAAAGTATTTTTGTCTTAGACTGCTAGTGGTTGATGCTGTGTTCATTACTCTTTCGTTTTTCATAGTGCCGGGTCTATTTACTGGCTATTTTTTTCCTATATTTTCTCTGTCTTTAATTATGATGTTGTTATTATTCCTATGGTATCTGTTGACGGTACTAATATATTGTCTCTTTTCATTTTTTTGAGCCAATGGTCTTTCGTAAACAACCTCTCGGAGTAGGGGTAAGGTCTGCGTACACACTACCCTCCCCAGACCCAACTAATGAAATTTTACGAAGTCGTTGTTGTTGTTGTGTGAATATATATATATAGAACACAAATAAAAATATTTAAATGATCAGATCACTAAACTGAGTACATGCAAATCTATAGGACAAATATTACAAATGAACAACCTAATAAAATAATATTCCTTCTGGTCCAATTTATATGGGATGCGAAAGACAAACATATTCTTTTTTATCATGATTTTTTAATATACTTTTTAAATATTTTGACTTTTTACTTATTATAACTTATATTACTTTTCACGTAGCTTCTAAATATAATAAAAATAATAATATGCTTTAATAGATTTGATTATAATGATAGTGCAAAAATGGTAACACAGTTAGTATGTATAACCAAAATCCGAGAAGAAATTACCTCATATACAAGTAACGGGTTGGGGCAGAGAAGTAACCGTTGCTATACCTCATTAACTGCCGACGTGGCCTGTTTTGACATCCAAAGGAGGATGGCGAATCTCACAACTTATGGAACACGCACTTTACATTTTGGAAAGAAAAAAAGGAAGAAAATCTTCATTAACATATCCGTGGGATTATTGAATATAATATAAAAGTATTTGGCTTGTGGTTGAGTTAAAGGAAGGAAGGAAGGAAGGAGAATTAGAATGTTCGTAGCTTTCCTTGAGTTATGAAGTAATCCCTACACTCTCCAATAGGCAACTGTTACTTTCTCTGTATCATGAGCTTTGGCTTTTCTCTTCTATTTTAATTTTTTCATTGCCGGGTTTTAAAATTCTGTACGAAGAAGCAGCTTCAGCTCTGTAATCAGAAAAAGGTTTCTCACAATCTTTATGGGTTTTTTTCGTTTCATGCATTTCAGTTCTCATGAAATGGGTTTCGTATTTTTGTATTTTAAGTGTTTCTGCATGATCAATTAATGGGTTTTCACAACATTAATTGCCTCCTATTTTATTTTTTAAATTTAGTTTTTTAGTTTGATGAAATTTGTTATTTCTCTTTTTGTGCTTCCTTAATCGTAATCAGCTAGTTTCTTAATGTGCATGCACCAGTGCTTATATATGCATCTCTGCGGCGGGGCTATAATCTGCTGTCTTTTTCTTTTATCATTACTAGTCTTTCTAAAAATAAATGAGATGCTTATTCAACTATTTCCCATTGCATATGTTTTTTCCCTTTATTTTTTTCAATTCACGGATTTGTAAACGATAAATTAGTCATGCATAAATGTGTAAAAAGCTGATGGTAAAGTGCTATTTTCGCTGACCTTTTATCAACTATCTGGTCTGTAATTTAGAATTGTACATGCGTTTATAGTCTACATTTTCTGGGTCCTGTTGTAGTCCATGTAAGGCCTATGCTCACATAGAAATTTAGAGCAAACGGATAAAAGAATTACTCCCTCGGTTCCAATTTATGTCAACTTGTTTGATTGGGCACGGAGTTTAAGAAAAAATAAAAACTTTTTGAATTTATGATCCTAAACAAGTCAAAAAGTGATCCAGAGTATTTATGTGGTTATAAAAATTTGTAGAATTGAAAGTTTAAGCTGCATTGTTTCCAAATTTAGAAATAAATCATTTCTCTTGGGACGGACCAACAAAAAAATCGGTTCATATAAACTGGAACGGAGGGAGTATTCAATATAGATAGCCGACTCCGATTAATATAGGATTGAGAGAAATTTGAATCATTTGATCATCCAAGCACGAGACTTGATATCTTTTGGTTATAGGTAGAAGATGGCAACACTGGGAGATATAGGAATTTCTGCAGCTATAAATATTCTCTCAGCATTTATCTTCCTTTTGGCATTTGCAATTCTGCGGCTCCAACCACTCAACGACAGAGTGTACTTCCCAAAATGGTATCTTAAGGGTTTGAGAAATAGTGCGACGCACTCTGGTGCATTTGTCAAAAAAATTGTTAATTTGGATTGGAGGGCATATATAAGGTTTCTCAACTGGGTGCCAGATGCACTGAAAATGCCTGAACTTGAGCTCATTGACCATGCAGGACTGGATTCTGCTGTTTATTTACGGATCTACTTGCTAGGGTATGCCTTTGTAATTAGTTATACGATTTGTTTCAATATATATATATATATATATATTGTGCTGTTGCAATATCAAGTAGTACGTGTTTAGTGACTTTTAATTAGTTCCTCTTTCAATAGTAGTGGGAAGAGATGCATCATGTTTTGAAAGGGAAGCACTGGATTCGTTTTAGCTTAATATATATCGTCTCTATTTCAAAAAGATTGACACTACTTCCTTTTTAGTCTCTTTCAAAAAGATTGACACCTTTCAATATTTCCTTAATAGAAACCATTTATTGCCACAAAAATGCTATGACAGGTTTAGCACCACAAATTTCAGAAGTATTACAGCCCCATAAATCTAGTTGGCTTATTTAAGGCCACATATCTCAAAAGTCTTCACTTCTTTATTAAAGTTTGTGCCACGTCAAACTAAGACAATCTTTTTGAAACGGAGGGAGTACATGTTTAGTGACTTTTAGTTCCTCTTTCAATAGTGGGAAGAGATCCATCATGTTTTAAAAGGAAAGCACTGAATTCATTTTAGCTTAATTTCTACTTTCTCATAACCTTATGAACTAAGAGACTGCTATCGATATTGTAGGCGACTATGGAAATAAATGCAGTAATTTGAACTGATGTGTTACTTATTTACAGCATAATTGATGTTTCCTTCAGATTACTAGTATCTGCATTGATGCCTGTGAAATGAAACTTTACTGGAAATGACTTCAATGGAAATCCATGTACTAAACCGCAAAATAATTTCTTTGCTCTGGATTGATGTGAGGAATGGGTGTTCTCCTTTTATGCAGCTATATCTTTGATAGGATAAACTTCGAATAAGAAACGAAAAACTGAGGGAGAGCTACTAAACATCATTTCTCTTCTGAAGCGGCTAGTTGATCACATTCAACATGGACCTGTAATATGATTATCCTAAAGGCAAAGAAAAAGGAGAAATACAGATGTGGTGTCTTGATTAACCTTTTCTATGTGGTCATCACGATATCTGTGGCTTAAACCTTGTTAAAGCAAGACTGTTGAGGAAGGCACATATTTGCAATAATCTCTTCTTCTTTTACTTGGAAAAGTGATGAGAAGGAGAGTGGGAATGTATTGATTTCTTTCTCTTTCTCGTTTCTTATGAAATTTGGCCTTATGAGTTTCAAGTTTGAAAGGAAAATAAAACTTCTACAATACAGGATTTGTTTAATCATTTACTATTATTTATACAATCTAGCTCTTTCCTTTTCTACTGCAAATAGTATTTCCTTTGCTGGAATTTTGAGTTACACTGAGGAACTGAGTATCTGATGTCAATTATGGCTTCTGATTTGCAGGCTAAAAATTTTTGTTCCTATTACATTGCTTGCTTTTACTGTACTAGTACCTGTTCATTGGACAAATAGCACTCTTAGAAAGTCCGGGTTTACCTACAGTGACGTTGATAAGCTCTCCATTTCAAATGTTCCACTCAGATCACAAAGGTTAGACACTTTTTTCTTATATATATATATAGTGTTTGATTAAATAGACTCATCAAGTTCTTATTCTTGTACCTACTTATATGATACACCAAATTTTGGGTCCTAGGTTCTAAACCTGTAGCCTTCTATGTCTACACTTCGAAAAATGCACATTTTGTATCTGTCTTATTTTATTATAAGGCTATTCTTATGATTCCAAGAAGTTGTTTCCCTTTCTTGGGTCAGGAAACTTGTCATGCGCTATGAACATTATGACGAACAATTCATATGACTTATCAAAAAAACATAAAAGGAGGTTCACTTCTTGTGTGGACTGGAGTCCCAACTTCTCATTAAAAATGTATTAAACCTATTCTTCGTTGTTACTTGTTTTCTGTACGTCGCAATATGTTTCTGGTTGCTTTATCTTTCCCAGCTATATAGACTGCTTCCGCAATGACTTGTCTTGAATGTTGGATGTTTTCAGGTTTTGGACTCATATCATTATGGCCTATGCCATTACGGTTTGGACATGCTATGTCTTACAAAGGGAGTATGCAAAAGTTGCAGCTATGAGGTTGCTGTTTCTTGCGTCTGAAAAACGTCGTCCTGATCAATTTACAGTATGTGAAACTGAAACTCTGAAATTCTTCAGTACTAACTATTTACAAGTTTCTGTTCTGGATCTAGTGTTCAAAGACTAGAATATATAATCTTTTGTTACATGGAAAATAAGAAATATAACAATTGATGCATAGATAGAATTGTAATGGCTAGTTTTTCTTTTTTTAAATCTTAACTGTTCAAACTAGAAGAACTGAAAGTTTAAATATTTTTACATTCTTCGACATTCATGATATGTGTAGTTTGTTTGAATTACCTAAATATGTGGCGACGATCTTCTGAAATTTCTGAATCGACTTTACAAAGGCGAACCTATTCTTCTTTGCCTCATAAATCTTCTCTTCTAATATTTGGTTCCACAAAGGAATTTAAAGATATGGTCTATTTTCTTAGTCCTTATGATATTCATGTTATTGATATGATGGGTTTGATTAAAGAGACTCTAGTTTTCAAGTTCTAGCCATAAATAGATTTCTTCTTTAACTGTTGGTCAATTCCTTGGCCAGAAGAAAGTTGATGCATGTTGTAAATTATTCAGCAGTAGAGTTCAGTGAGTATACCTACCTGCATGGGTTTTACTTGTGCGTTTCTTTTTTCTTTGTATCAACTAGTTGTAGGAATACTCTTATATCTCTTGACACATAATGGTTCTGACTCACTCTCTTCACGAAATGGTTCTGATTCTCATTATTGATATGCTACACTTGTTAGTGTCTTTCGGCCAGTTTTACTATTGTTGCGATAACAACCTCCTATTGCAATCTTGAGCTGTCTGACAGAAAATCTTTTGACATCATTTGTTGAGCTAAAATTTACTTGTTCTCAGGTCCTTGTCAGAAACGTTGCACCTGACACTCATGAATCAGTCGGTGAATGTGTCGAGCACTTTTTCCTGGTTAATCATACAGATCATTACCTAACACACCAGGTTTGTACTTGATAGTACATGTATATGATATATACATCTTAGGAGTGAAATTGTTGATAGAGATTTAGCCTTTTATTGTCTTGTGAACACTCTCATTTACGTCATGTTGCGCGGACTCTCCAAAATGCTGCCGCACCCGTGTCGGATCATCCAAAAATACATTACTTTTGGAGGATCCGACACGCACCCAACGACATTTTCGGAGAGTCCGAGCAATATAGGCGAACAGAACTGTGTTGTATCATTCTTTTTCTAAAAAAAAGGACTTAAGATTCTTTTGAGTTGTAAGCATCTGCTATGTACATATTTTTCCTCTCCTTTTGAATATTGGGTAATCATGTACTGCATCTTGTGACTACTGGATATTTACCATCTTGAGATTTCATCTCTAAGAACTATGTCAAAGAACAGGATTACCATTTGCAGACATTAGTGTTGTCTTTTCTCATAAAAGAGATAGATATAATTCAGAAAGGGAGGAAGAGTAGAAGATGGGATGATACCTTCGTGTTTTATACGATAAATGTACAAGAGAGTAAAATTCAGTTCTTCAAGACTATCTCATTCTGTTTTTACTCGCAACCACGGATAATGTCTAGTGAGGATATTTACGGTGTCATAAGTTATGGTTGAAACCCGTTCCAAATAAAAGTAGATATAGACGAGATTGTAACAAAATGGTAAAACAAAGTTTTTTCGTGGATCTATATTTAAGTTTTAACCGGTAAAGACAAGGAAATAAAATGTTGAACCATCCAATAAGGATGGTATATATTTAACCTTTTCTATAAGATTTTCTGTACATGGAGATTTTATCTAATAGACAATGATATATACCACTTCTGGAAAATTCATTTATCACAAGTTTTTGTCAAGTTCTGAAAGCTTGTTACCCTCTTGCTTAGAAATGTTTTTTTCCTTAAAGAACCTAACTTTTCAACGATCAGGATTTCTGGTTATGGTCGTAAATGTATTTTATCTCTTCTCTTCATGAGAAGTCACTTGTATGCCAGATCTTACAATTAATAGGATGATTTGTTTCAAATTGTTAACTGCAGTTTAAATTTTAATAAAAACTGTTTATCTTTATTCATTTAGTTGGGTCGTGCTGCAGGTTGTTTACAACACCAACAAACTAGCAAAATTGGTCAAGGAGAAGAAGAGTAAGAAAAATTGGCTTGACTATTACCAACTAAAGTATTCTAGAAATCAATCAAATCGGCCCATGATGAAGGTATGTATAGTTTGGAGTATTTATTTCTCCTTCAGGATATCTTGAATCATTCTATGATGCTCCACTATTTCTCTGTCTACCTCAAACATAACTTGTATTTTTAAATTCCTTCTCAAACTTGCAGACTGGTTTTCTTGGTCTTTTTGGAAATAAAGTGGACGCAATCGACTATCAGACTGCTGAAGTTGAAAGACTATCGAAAGAGGTAACCGATCTTGAGTAAGCTTTGCTAACTGTCATGTTGATTGATCTCTACTTCTTTCTCAAACCACTCGTGAAAGTGTCTTCTATAGTCCTCTATCAACTACTTTTGACATTGCATGGTCCATGGGTACCAAATGCTTTTATTTGGTTAGAAATAATAAGAATTTTCTTAAATTCAGACCGGAAGCTTTTAGAAAATTCCGTGCTTTCAGGCATCCATGCCTTTCTGTTAATTGAAAAACAAAAACCTGTAGTTTAATCACGTATCTTTTGAGCTTGTTACCTTTTTGGTTTTATTACTATTACTGTAGCTTAGCTTTAGTTTGACCCATGTCTTAATTTCTTGCTTTACATGTAGATAGCTGAAGAGAGAGAGCGGGTTAAAAATGACCCAAAATCTATCATGCCGGCGGCATTTGTTTCGTTTAAAACACGGTGGGGTGCTGCTGTTTGTGCTCAAACTCAGCAGTCAAGAAATCCGACTTTGTGGTTAACTGAATGGGCTCCAGAGCCGCGTGATGTATATTGGAGAAACCTGGCGATTCCCTATGTGTCTTTAACAATTAGGAGGCTCATAATCGGTGTTGCTTTCTTTTTCCTGACATTCTTCTTCATGATTCCCATCACATTTGTCCAAACTCTTGCAACTATTGAGGGGATTAGGGAAGTAGCGCCATTCCTAAAAGTTATCATTGACATGTGAGTACGCCACATTATAGACTTATTCCGATCCACTATCTCTTATTTTCAATTTTGCTCTCCTACTTATTCAAGTGCTATGATATTTTTGTTCATCTATTTGTATGAGTTTCGCAAAATGGTGGTAAAATTAGTTTGATAGTGAAACAAATGGTCTGTTATCTATATTTTGAAGAAAACTAAATGATCCGGTATCTTAATGTATGCTTCATAATGATGCATAGGACTTCGCTTAACGTGATCAAATATGAAGGTCGGATAATCATGCTTAATAGTGCATATTTCCTTTTATACATTTAAGAGAGTATTATTTACTTTTCATTGAAAATGGAGCCTTAACCGGTTCTGTTGATAGGGCATTATTCACACAAGAGTTGCTTGACAAAAGTCTTGCAACTCATGTGCTAAATGACATTTCCTTTCTAGAGAGAATATTTGCTGGGAAAACGACTTAACAGAGGAGAATGATATATTGACGATTCACTTGAGCTTTGATCGCCAATATTGCTGACCCCACAAATTTTGAAAAAAAAAAACTGCTCCTATGTATGTTATTTGCAGGACCTGGTTGAGGACGGTGGGTGGAAACTCAGAACACTTCCCAGTTCTAACGGGGTTGCAGCAAGGATCCGCTTTAATCCCGTTTTTATTTGCCTTGACGTTGGATGTACTTACGCGTCACATTCTAGGGGAGGTGTCATGGTGTATGTTATTTGCAGATGATATTGTTCTGATTGACGAGAAGCGAGGCGGTGTTAATGCGAGGCTTGAGGTTTGGAGACAGACTCTGGAGTCAAAAGGTTTCAAGTTGAGCAGGACCAAAACAGAATACTTGGAGTGCAAGTTTACGGACGAGAATCATGAGGCGGACATGGCTGTGACGCTTGACAACCAAGTCCTCCCCAAGAAGGGTAGTTTCAAATATCTCTAGTCTGTAATTCAAAGGAATAGGGAGATTGACAAGGATATCACACATCGTATTGGAGCGGGATGGTTGATATGGAGGCTCGTATCCGGTGTTTTGTGTGATAAGAATGTGCTGCCTATACTTCAAAGGTAAATTCTACAAAGTGGTGGTTAGATCGACTATGTTATATGGCGCAGAGCGTTCCAGTTAAGAACTCCCATGTCCAGAAAATGAAAGTAGCAGAGATGAGCATGCTGAGATGGATGTGCGGGCATACTAGGAGAGATAAGATTAGGAATGAAGTTATTTGGGACAAGGCGAGAGTGGCCCTATAGAGAACAAGATGCGAAAATGGAGGTTGAGATGGTACGGGCATGTGAAGAGGAGAAACGCAGATGCCCCGTGAGGAGTTGTGTGAGATTGGCAGTCGTGGGCATGAGAAGAGGTAGAGGTAGGCCTAAGAAATATTGGAGTGAGGTCATTTGGCAGGACATGACGCGACTTCAGCTTACGGAAGACATGACCCTTGATAAGAGGTGTGGAGGTGGATGATTAGGGTAGAATGTTAGGGGGTAGTTGAGTGTATTCCTTTGCCATTCTCATGGCAGTAGTATTAGACTTGCATTTATGTTTGTGAAGTTATGTGTCTACCTGTTATTTCTTTCGCTTAAGTTATTTTACTATACCACTGTTGTTACTGCTTGTCGATACTGCTCATTTTTATTTTGTCCTTGATCCGAAGGTCTCCGGAAATAGCCTCTCTACCTTCACAGGTAGGGGTAAGGTCTGCGTACATATTACCCTCCCCGACCCCACTTGTGGGACTATACTGGGTATGCTGCTATTGTTGTTAAAACTGCTCCTGCGGTGTTACCCACCATAGCATGAAGATTGAAATCTCATCAGAATTGAAGCAGTAATTCATAAATGGTCTGCTAAATGGATCTCTTCTAATAATTCCACCCAATCTGTCGTGCAGACCTTTCATCAAGTCATTCATCCAAGGTTTTCTACCTGGGATTGCTTTGAAGATATTTCTCATAGTTTTGCCGAGGATACTGATGCTGTTGTCCAAATTTGAGGGCTGGGGAAGTATATCAGCTCTGGAAAGAAGATCTGCATCTAAATACTACATCTTTAACTTTGTGAATGTCTTTCTTGGGAGCATAATTGCAGGAGCTGCATTTGAACAGCTAAAAACATTTCTTCATCAGTCAGCAAATGAGTAAGTTGAAGTGTCATTATTGCATTTTTATCACTCTTTATTTCTCTTCATAAAGGAATAAATTTCATCAAGCAAGATAGAAACTGTTGTATTAAACCTAGCAATATCACTCTTGAATTAATACAGTGCTAGAAAGCACAACCTTGAAATCAATGGTTATGAATAAGGACAAGCGCAAAATAGGAATTCTTTTTTTTTTTGCTAGCTAATACAATGTGCAGACAAATTACAGCAACTGTCATTGTGTCTTAGCTGGTCAAGCATTTCAATGAGGAAATACGTCTCTAATATCTATTCTAAGGCCCCTGATTCCTGTGAATTCTGCTATGACATTTACGTTGCAGTGTGTTAACACATACATGATAGTACTAGCTCCTCTTATTCCAATTTCCGGATCTTTTATATCATTTTACTTGAATACTATGCTGCCTAAGCACTACAAGATTCTGTCTTTTGCTGCAGAATTCCTAAAACAATTGGTGTTGCTATCCCAATGAAAGCAACTTTCTTCATAACTTACATAATGGTTGACGGATGGGCTGGTATTGCTGGAGAGATCTTAAGGCTGAAGCCACTAATAATCTTCCACTTGAAGAACTTTTTCTTGGTCAAGACTGAAAATGATAGAAAGAAGGCAATGAATGCTGGAAGCCTTGGTTTCAACACTGGAGAACCGCAGATACAATTATACTTCTTATTGGGCCTTGTCTATGCTGTGGTCACGCCATTTCTGCTTCCTTTCATACTGGTGTTCTTTGGCCTGGCTTTCATCGTGTTCCGTCATCAGGTTATCTTTTCGCTTTTTAAGTCTTCTTAATTGATAAAGCATTTGTTCTTTAGATAGTGCAGTTAATGAGTCAAAATGCAAGCTTGATATCTTTTAAAGTAGTTGTGTATCCTCTAATACCAACTTAGACAAATCAAGAATCATGTCAGCTCTAATGTTCAGTTATCCAGTGGATGCAAGGTTTTCAGATAATGCTGGTAATATGAAGCTTTTTTATATACGGTATCAACTGGAGTCCTTGTTAAATAATCTGAAGACACATGACATTTGAGTGAGGCGACGAGTTCCTATCCATGTTGGGACAGATGCATCTTTGGTGAACAGACCTATTGACCTATTTGTAAAATTAACATAGAGGGATGAGCAATGTCCACCATCTCTATGAGCGTCTCTATTGATTGGGTGTACTGGTTACCTGGTTTCTCTATGGATTGTGCATGACAATAGCAAACAAGATTGGGTTGAAGATAAGTTTGCTATTCTCCTAGTAATATTTCTTGGAGGTTGCCACATGCGTCTAACTATAGGTGTTTGCTGGCTTATATGCTTAAGTGTGATCAGTACTGTCCATTCGGCTTCTCTAATGGGCTCCTTTTTCATGTTATGCAGATTATAAATGTATACAATCAAAAGTATGAAAGTGGAGCAGCATTCTGGCCAGATGTTCATGGACGTATAATATTCGCTCTGGTCTTCTCTCAGTTATCTTTACTTGGGTTGCTAAGTACAAAACATGCTGCTCAGTCAGCACCTTTCCTTATCGCCCTTCCAGTTCTGACCATCTCTTTTCACAAATTCTGTAAAGGACGTTATGAGCCAGCTTTCACCAGATATCCACTTCAGGTGTGTAGAACATGCAGTTTACATGAAGATGTTCCATTGTTACTTCAAATATACATGTATATCATGTGGATCTTGAACTTCATATGTCCTCTGCATTTTAAATTTGACTTAATACTGCTAAATGGAAGTCCCGAAATAAATTTGAGATCAAAATTACTGGTATATCCACTGTTCCTTTAGGAAACATGTGATATTTCAAAAGCATTTTAGGCCTCTTTTCCACAGTAACGCGATGTACATATGATCTTGAGACTCGTAAGGACAAAATTTATTGATGGAAGATGACCTCTCATTTTCTTCTCCGAAATAGGATTTTATAATAGTCAAAAGTGCTGTGCACCATCTTCTTCTTGTATGACAGAAATGTTACTGAAGTTGATATAAAGATATAGTTGTAATGTTGATTACCTATTTGAAATATTATCCGAGTCCGATGCATTATTTTTATTCAATTAGTTATTTTTTTTACTTCAAAAGTTGATTGCCAAATTGTTTTTCCTATTTTTTCCTCTGATATTTCTAAAACCTTTTCTCACTCATCGGAAGCAGTTCGATAAGGAGTGTCCCTTCACCAATTTTCCTTTGACATTCTAAACATAACAATATTTTTTAGTCTCTGATCCAATTTAAATTTATGGTGATGAATCAATCGGTCCTTAATTACTTTTTAAGGAATCTTTAAACACCTTTTATTGTTTGTAAGTTCACGATGTTTCTGTTAATCTTTTTTTTTCTTGAAATTTAATTGGAGCATATCCTGGTCAGCACCAAAATAGAAAGAAGAGACTTATATATTCTGTAGAAAGTAGTATTTGCTAATGTAGTGCCCAATATATGTGGCTCTTGGTTCCGCTGTTGACTTGCAAAGGTAATAATGACAATTTCTTGTGGCGTCAAGGTTCTTGAAAATAACCACATCATATTTATTTTGGTATGATGATGACATGACTTGTTGAGCTTAAATGAAAAAACATGATTGTGAGGATTCATATAGCTGTACCAACTTGTTTGGGAATCATATAGCCGATACTAATTTAGTTCGAGATTGAGGCGTAGTTATATTGTTGTTGTTGTATTAGTTCAGCTGCATCTATGTGTATTTTTTCTTCGGGATGAAGATTTGCATGTGTTGATCTCAAATGACTGCTAGATATCATTAGCAAGGGGTCTAGGTACAGTCACATGGAATTTTAAGACTAAGCCTTAACTTGAATTTTTATTTTTCATATCATTAGCAAGGGGTCTAGGTACAGTCACATGGAATTTTAAGACTAAGCCTTAACTTGAATTTTTATTTTTCTCTAAAAGGACAACTTCCTTTTCTTGAATTTCAGGAAGCGAGAAGGAAAGATACTTTAGAACGAGCAAAAGAGCCCAATCTTAACTTAAAAGCGTACCTTCAAAATGCTTATTTGCACCCTGTTTATAAAGGTGATGATGAAGATGAAGATGAGGAGTTTAACGATAAGTTGGAGAGTGATGGAACCGTGATGGTTCCAACGAAGCGCCAGTCAAGAGAAAATACTCCAGCGCCCAGCAGAATGAGTGTCAACTTTTCTCCTTCACGTCCTAATGCTATTGACCAGATACAATAACCGCTTTGTTTTTTTTTAGGATGTAAGATTCCACCTTAATACATGAGTGCTAAATGTAAATTGACATCAAGAGTTGTTTGCTAATGCTAAGTTTGGACATGGCCTTTCTACTTGAATGAGCAAGAGTTGCTGGGTGCAGCGTGTGGCTATTGAAACTAAAAAGAAGCAAAGGAAGTGGGCATCGTTCAGTGGACAGTTGGAATCTGCTATCTTTCACTAGTGGAGTAACAGGTCTGATCAATATAATCCGTTACATGCATGCTTTTATTGTATTGAGACCAAATGTTATAGAGCTGTGAGCTTTGTGGAGAGTCACAGATGTGAAGTTACAAGTTTGGCCCGCTGACTTCAACACTCTTAACTGGTCAGGTACATTAATTATGCTAGCACCTTGTAGTATGTCATACAAATATATTGTAAAAAAATAAAGCTTGTAAAGAAAATGCTTTTTACACAATAATACTTTGCGTCGATTGCTTTTGGTTGAGCATATCTGGGAATAAATATTTTAAGAATTTGTTTCTATGGGTGGTCGGAGCGTCATTTCTCCTTACTTAGAAGAGGATTGTATATAGGATGTAAGATGACAAAGAAATCAGTTCTGCTTATGAATGCTTTGGTTTTCTTCTTCAATACATAAGCTGACAAAGGGACGGAAGTGAATCAAGTTCCAACTTTTACTTAAATGTTAAGCATGCAGGCGTAAGGAACATAAATAAAACTTCATAACTGAACCTCTAGGCTCTACGTATATTGCTGATGGAGCTGTACAACGCCACATATATCTCCTGCACAAAGGGAACATGTGACGGGACAAATATACAAGTGATGGGATCCTTTGTTTTTGCATCCGATTTTGTGTTTCATGAATGACTAAACATTTTCTTGAAATTAAAAATTAAAAGTCACTAATCCGATGGGATCAATTTTGATATATACGTACTTAGATATACACTCCTTTGTGACTCTAACTAGATCAATACATTATTGCTTCCAGAGAAAGTCCGAAATAACAAAAAATGGATCTTTAGGTACTTTTCATAGTAACTAAAAATAAATTCTTTTTATACATATTCAAACCACATTGCGCTTTATCAAGGAATTGAAAAAGCTATACAAAGAGTGTTTTTTTCACGACTCAAATCAGAGGGCCACGACGGGCACCCGGTGCCTACTCAACCGAGCGCCACGTACCTTATCTTTTTTTTTTTCTATAAGACTCATCACGGGCCATGATAGGCCACATCTTATATATAATTAAGAATATTAGAACTTAACTCACATATCTAATTCAAAAAGATTTATATAGGTACATAGGGCCAACAAGCACGTTGACATGTCATACTTAAAGCTATACACAGGACACTGTATGCAAAACCTCTAAGAAAAGATGACCATTACATATAAGACGGGACAGGGTCCCCTCCATCCTCATAAAACAAAAGTAACATATATACAACGTGACTCGTCTATACTCCAGGAAGATGTGGAGCTCACCAACCAAAAGATGATATCTGGAGGCAGCGTACAATGGATGGTCCTCACCTCGCCTACCTACACCTGTGTGGCATGAAACACAGCGCCCCAGAAAAATGGGCGTCAGTACGAAGAATGTACCGAGTATGTAAGGCAGCAATGAAACGTAATAATAATAAGATACTATCTCGGGTGAGATAAGAGTCAACTTATAACTTCTAACTTGCCGCTGAGGGTTGTAACATATAAAATAAATCTCTTCTCGTATATATAAATAAAACTACAATATAATAGTTCTAGTTACCTCATTTTCGTGACGTTAACTGCCCAACTGATCAGAGGTAACTGGCAATCGGCCGTAGCACGGTGTTAAATGTATGACTGCCCGACCGGCCGTAGCTCGGTGGTAAATATGTAACTGCCCAACCGGTCGTAGCTCGTTGGTAAATGAATATGCATGACTGCCTAACCGGTGATAAATAATGATACATAACTGCCCAACCAGTGGTAATTGCCCGACCGACCGTAGCTCGGTGGTAGATGTGTAACTGCCCAACCGGTCGTAGCTCGGTGGTAAATGCATAAATATGCATAAAAGAAAAACATTAACTTCCATTACATAAAATCCACAGAATATTCACAAATCACATTCACCCTCCTGTATACTAATAGTTTTAGGACTCGTAATAAAAGCAAAGCCAAGTTTAATAAATAGCATATCGTGCTTCTTGACCGGCACAATGGCTTCCATTTTATGTGCTCCTTTAAGCATAATTATCGTATCCTGTTCTATTCACTTTTATCTCACTTTACCGGAATGAATAATATAGGCATCCTTAACTGCTAAAAGTAGAACCACTTGTGGACTAACATTACGTTTACGTATCGTTACATGGATCATGCCAAAAGAAAGAAGAATTAGCCTTAACATACCTAGAGTAAGGAAAAATCCGTATAATATTCTTGGAAAGGATTGCACCGTACTCCTTTAGAACCGCAAAATTTTACGTTGCTACGGTTCTAAAAGTTCTCGTTGGAATTGTTTGGTTGCAAGAATTTCGTTGGAGGCTTTTTTTTTGGATTGAGTTTAGCTTCTGTTCTTGAAGTACTTTGAACTAGGAAGAAAAATATATGATTCTTACTTTATGACTAAGAACGTTTTGCTTTTTGTCGAAATGAAATGAAAACCAAGACTTGTAATAAGTCTTACATGTTAAAGTCCTATTTACCTTCGATAGCCACCTAAGCTCATATGACTACTCAGTCATATATATTAATAGTGGCTTACTGCCACGTTGGGGGGAGGGGGTTAGTCTTATCTGATAATTTATTTATTAATTAAGTAATTTCCTTTACCCGATAATTAACCAATTATCCGTATAATTAGGAATTATCTCAAACTACTTAAAATACTACTCAATTTTAATATACTTTATAGATCATAATATCGTGGTCATATGGTATCTTGTATGATACTAGTCCATAAATATCAAGTAGTATCGCTCGACCCGTATTTTACCCCAATATGTCAAACTTGGACGAAAATTTATTTTTTTTGACTTGCTTCCCCTCTCACCTTCACAAATTTACTCATCACTTGCTTGAAATAGTATAATATTTACAATCTCAAAATAATCCCATTCCCTAACTTACGTCGATCAACTTACGATGAAGCTTTAACGTACGAAACGCGGGATGTAACATCCTTCCCCTCTTAGAGACATTCATCCTCGAATGTTTAAACTTGCAAGATGTACATACATACTCATCAATTATAAATGTATATATCTTTCCGGGCTATACTCCAATGAAACAAATATCAGGCTCTCACAGGGTTAGGACGTTGTCCTCCCTAAAACTACTTCCTAATCTATTCGTCACCTACGATTCTTTTAATATATCTTCTAGGCGCTGACACCTACTATTTGTAATCATAATAACCGGGTTCATGCTTTGCTTTCAAGCTAGCCTTGGTTTCCCTTAACCCTTCAAACGTAATGCCAACTCAATTTTATATTAATCATATTAACTGGACAATATGTGTTAATAAGATCAAACATTACCCATAGTAACAATACCTGACACATCATCTGGTGTAGCCTCTAGGTCCTGATGACCTGCCAAAGCATATATGTGGTTATGACTACCGCCGGAGCTAGATGCTCCACTCCTGCCTCTACCTCTACTACTTGATGCTTGCGTGCCTCGCTCTTGAGGGCGTACTGAAAAGGAGGAAACTGTTATAAATCTGGTGGGCTGAACCATCCCGCTTTTGTCATTTATAGGACAATCTCTCATGTAATGACTAGGGTCTCCACATGTATAGCATACATTAGATCCCTAACGACATTGTCCAGAATGAGTTCTACCGCATTAACTGCACTGCGGAGGGGGTGACCTCATCTGTGCTGAATCCCTTCGATTCTGAAAACCCGAAAGTCTTGAGCCCTAACCTGACTCAGAATAGAAAAATCCATCATAATACAACTTTTGCAACTATCGGACACTTTCAATAGGGTATGGTGACATAGGATCGCCCGGAAAATCCTCAGGTCGCATAGCAGACCTAACCTTCTTACGCTGACCCTCATCACGATTCTCGTATTACTGTTGTTTCCGATCCTCCATATTTTGAGCATAAGCCTGGATGCGGGAAATATCCATACCATCGAGCAGAGTGGCCATAAAGCATTCATTAATCAGGTGCGGCCCAAGTCCTACCACAAACCGATGCACTCGGTCACCGATTTCAGTCACAATCGAGGGGGCATACCTCGCCAAGGAATCAAACTAGAGGCTATACTCCCGCACACTCATATTCCCTTGTTTAAGAGCCAAGAACTTGTCTACCCTTGCCTGACGAATCTTTGCCGGCAAGTAATGACGTAAGAAAGCCCCTGAGAACTCTTCCCATACCGTTGGATATGCATTTGTCCCTCTAGACAATTCCCAAGTTTCATACCACTAAACCGCAACATCCCCCAATCAGTAAGAGGCAAACTTTATTGACTTAGTATCTTATGTGTGCATCACCCTCAAAGTCCTCTGCATCCTATCAATAAAGTTTCGGGGGTCCTCATCCTTGTTGGATCTGGTAAACACTAGATGGTCCAGGTTGATGGAGTCTCGAACTCTTGCGCTAATAACCCTGTTAACGTGACAAATACATGTACCTACCTGGCGCTGAGCCTGAGCGGCTACCAATCTAGTCAACAACCGTACTGCTGTCCGCATATCCATATCCTCATCCTGAATAATAGGTGGAGGTACTGGGTTCCTCCTCATCTCCTCAAGTGCTGGCGAAATCGTAGAACTATGTGAGGGTGTCGTATTTCCCCTCGGGGCCTCACGCTGGCCCTCACTAGACATTGGTACTCTAGTCATGCCCTCATCTGCCACTACTTTACCCTTCTGACTAGTCGTAGCTTTCCTGGTCATAGTTGTTGCATATATAAAACAAGTCAAAGGTCAAGGGCTTTATTCCCTGTCGCGCCCCCTTTTTCCTCTCCCTTCGGATTAGTCAGAGGTTTTGAAATTATTGGGACAACTAATTTCCTTTTGGGATAAGGGATGTGAAGGATTTGAAGAGTCGCCACCTAACGAATTAAGGTGCGTTAGGGCACCTATTAAGGGTTACTAATTGTACAACCAGAGATTGGGTAAGGGATTGAAATTACTTCAAGGGGAAGGTGTTAGGCACCCCTCAAAGTCCACAATTGTGGTTCCCGACCAAACGAACTTTGTGAACTAAACAAGTAGCAAATAGGCAGTCAAAGCATACACATGTAAACAAATAATGGTTTGAAAAGATTGATAGTCGAAGCACACATATGTGATAAATGTTTTAAAAGATTCACAATATAAGCGCACATATGTAAAGGATAGGGGAGGTCCTAAGTTGTTTATCCTATAGGATCACATCAATGCAATACTCGGTAATCACTCCTCAGTGAGGGGCTACACGTGGCATTAGTGCATCGGTCATCATATCCATTTCTACCCATTATCCCACCCCTTAGTGGTTATTAAGCGAATTTTATTTAACGAGCTCTGCGTGTTGTTACCCGTTCCTTCCTTGTGGTCATGGAGGAATTTAGGACCTCTAGATATAGGTAGTTCTAGACAAACCCCTAAGGTTTTAAAAGGATAAAATTCTAGGCGACAGGCAAGAACAAGTAAGACTAACAGATAAATGTAGGAAAGCAGTTATGAGGCTCAGGTTTACCTCCGCAGATAATACACATTACAACACATCTCAAACACAAACAAGAGGCAGTTTATTAGACAGAATCCTAAGCAGGATATCTAAGTGAGGGCTAAAGCACAGAAATACATGACACTGTTTTTTACAAACTCAACAACGGGGTCCTAATCAGTTGCCTACTGATTTTCAAACCTGTGAGCCTTTAGGCAGTAAACACAATCAAACAATTTTCCAGTTTTATAGAGATTGATTACCTAAGGCTTGCCTAGGCATGGAATTGTGCATAATAACAGTTAACAGAGTTATTAGGCAGTTCATAAACTGTTTTTACCTAGAAGAATGATGTTCTAGGTGATACGAATCTGAGAATGCAGAGATTGTTACCAGTTTTACCCAGAACACATCACAAGGTGAAATTATTTTACACCTTTTCATGAATCAGTAGTTAAACTAGGTGTCTTAAACAAATGCGAACAGTGTCCTAGAGCATGGTATTTAATACATACAAATGATTGAATTGTTAAGACATAATCCCAAAATCCACAGAATTCCTAAGGCATGATTTCTAAATGCACATAAGAGTTACAGAATCGTTAAAGCATGATTTCTGAGTGAACCATGAGCAAAAATTATTATGTTTATTATCCTAGGAGCAGGATCTCTAAGTGGTAAACATAAACATGGATTAGTGGCAGATGAGTTGTTGAAACAATAGACGTGAAATCCTAGTAACATGATGTCTAATGCATGTTTGGCATGATTTGGATGAATATGTTGATCCTAAAACATGGATTCTAATGCAAACATAGATAATGTAAAGCCTAAAACATGCTTTCTACCCGATGACATTGATAGAACTATATAGCTACCATCCTTATTTCACTAGCCATCCCCAATATTTGTTAATAATAATTATTACAAACCAGCAGAACAAATTACATGAGGTAAAAAAAAAAAAGTTAAACTATAGGGAGCTTGAAGTAGGACCAAGTGTATCCTGAAGATACCCGCCTTCCATAACCTCAAATGCCAAGTTTATAGCCAGTCTCATGTCCGGGTGTGTCAGAGTTCCCTGAGGACCTCAAGGATCCCGGCCAGTGCTCACACCTAGAGTTTCATAACCAGAACTGAGTAAGTGCAGTGTGGAAAGGCCAACCCCAGTGCATCAGAGTTCAGAGGGATCTCACAGGGATCCCGAAGCAGTCACACACTGGAGGGGCAGAACCTAAGGACCTAAGAGTAGAGTTAGAGTGCTTGATATAGTTTTGAAAATGTTTAGATAGGAAAACAATATTGAAAGGGTTCCAGTTAAGTAAATGAGTCTTATAAAATAGGAGTTGTTTTGAAAAAAAAAATAGTTTGAACAAGGTCAGTATAAGCAATTGAGGATTTAAACAAACAATAGAACAATCACAGAGCAAACAGGTTCATGCAACTGTTTCTCACACAGGGGTAATGAGAGTTGGGGACAGATACAACACACATAGTGCAGCACATAACTAACAGAAACGCAGAAGCTTTTAGGAGCTAATAATACATACATAGCACATGTGTATGAACTTCATGTACAAACAGTGAAGACATAGTTGGCAGAGTTAAGCATAGAATCAGAACAACTTAGGGGGTTCACGAGATTAGGAGATAACTGATAATACCAGCATAGTATAGGACTGAATTTTAGGACAATCAGTGAGGACATATAGGTACCTAACAGAATTAAGTAGAGTTAATCATAGAATCAGAACAACCTAGGATAACAAATCAGTTTTGCAAAAATAGGTGCATACCAGAAACCAGGTAACAAACAAATAATCTTTCAAACCTATATAAAAAGAGTAGAGCCAGTTTAGTGCATACTACCGAGGAATGGACAGGTTCATAACATGCTGATTATAAGTTGAATTAGAACAGAATTAACATGTTAAGTGAAAACATGCTAACTACATGTTGAAAAAGTTTTAGAATACCAGTAAACTACAGCAGTAAGAAAACGTATAGATGCTAACTACATATTGAGTATTTTCAGAATATCATTAAACCACTGCAATAAGAAAAAACACATAGAGTTTGAAGCTTGGATTTAAATCAGAACATACCAATTAAGGGAGTAGACACAAAGTGAAGAGCAGTAGAGTGCAATAGCTAGCCTTGGCTTATAGCCGGCTAGTTTTAGTGACAAAAGCAAGTAATAACAAAGAGCAGAAAAGCTTTGAGTGTGTGAGAGCTTTTGAACTAATGTGTTCGTGTCTGGAAGACTGTCCAATAAGAGTAGAAGAGAGCACATATATAGTAGTTTGAAGGCTAGGTAAATAAGGCAAGAATCAATTTGTTCAGAAATTGAAGAACTCAGAATCAATTAAAGTAAAATCAGTCCAAGTCTTCCCTTAATTAAGGGAGTCATTTCAAATGGTAGAGAGCAGGTAACAAATAAAGAAAGAATTCAAACAGTATATGTATAGAACAGGTAATTAGGGATAGATTCATAAAGTTCTAATCAAGGAAATAACAGTAAGAATCAATTAATAATGCAGTCAATCACATAATAAGGTAAGAAAATAATTTAAAAGTTGCAAAAACAGAAAAGTAGCCGGAAATCAGTAAAAAGTATCAACACAGGAAATCAGGGATTCAAAGAATCGGAAAATAGCACTAATATTAAGGGAGGCATTATAGACTTCCATGAATAACAAGTAAACTGAGTATAAGCAAAAAGAGACAAGTCAGAAACCCTAATAAGACATTATTAGGGTAAAAATCATCAAAAATATTCTAATTAATCGAAGCATACTCATGAGAATCAAACATACAGACAAATCGAATGAACAGTTAGCAACAACGAACTCAGAATCCAAGACTAAAGCCAAAAATTAGCGGTTTTGAACATAACTAGTTAGGTTAAGGGAGAACTTAATAAAAATCGTTTAAACACAATAAGAATCATAGAATAACAGAAAATCGCTTTGAAGAGAAGTTTCAGAAACCCTAGTTATGAAGAAAATGAAGCGACGCTTTGAAAATCGAAAGGTTTTCATAAAACAAGCAAAAAATAGTTCCAATATCTTCATATCTATTATAGATCTAAAGATTTAAGAGATGAAGTTAGGGTCTTGAGAGAAATAACCCAGAGATAGAGAGAGACCGACTTAGAAACCATAAGTCTAGCAAGAAAAAATAGAACGATGTTACTCAATCGAGCCATGGTGGCATGAGAATGGTGAGGACAGGTATCACGACCCGAAATCCCACCGTCGGGACCGTGATGGCGTCTAACGTTGAACCCGCTAGACAAGCCAACATTACTGATTATTCTAACCTGTTACTTTATTATTTAGCATTTACAAAGTGATATACAAGAACAAAAGAACTATGAGTGCGGAAGAAATGAAATCTAACAATTTAATTATATAGTATTACAAAATCCTTAATAACAACTCCCAAAACCTGGTGTCACAATTTCACAGACTGTCTATGATTACTACAAATAAAGGTCTGAATAAACAAGGTACTACTGTCTCAGAAATACATAAAGACAGGAAAAGAAGAGAGATAGGAGGTGACGCCAAGGCCTGCGGACACCTGCAGGACTACCTCAGTGTCGCCTGGTGGACTGAAGGAAGCCTCCTCGATCAGTGTCCAATGGGTCCGGTACCGGGATCTGCACAACATAAAGAAGTGCAGGTGTAGCATCAGTACAATCGACCCCATGTACTGAGCAAGTGCCGAGCCTAACCTCGGTGAAGTAGTGACGAGGCTAGGACACGACAAATAATAAACACTTGTGCAACTCAATAATATATAACTGAAATAATGGAATGAAGTAAGGAGTTAAGTACAAATACGGGGAAAACATGTTGGGCACAAGGGGGAAAAAATTATTGAATAACAGAACAAGGCAACAGTATAAGTATCAAAATAACAACAAGAAATAGCAACATAGAACAAAAAAGTGCACGGCATCACCCTTTGTGCTTTACTCTCGTTCTCACCAAAACAAGTGCACGGCATCACCCTTCATGCTTTTACTCTCATCCTCGCCAAGACAATAAATAAATAAAACGACATGACATTATCCTTCGTGCTTTCAATTATCATATCATGGCACGGCATCACCCTTCGTGATTTTACACTCTCATCCTCACAGAACAATAAATAAATGCACAGCATCACCCTTCGTGTTTTACACTCTTCCTCACCCAAACAATATCATGAACAACAGTTTGGCAAGGAAAATCAACAACATAACTAATAAGTCACAACATACCGGCAAGGGAACAACAACCGAAATAATACCGTCCCGGCAAGGGACACAACTATAACCAATCTCGCTCAAGGGTATAACGTAACAAAATAATCCACAACTGAACAGTTTATCAACAATATTCACAACCAATAATTTCCACCAATCGTATAATCTCCAAAATGAAACGTACTTCATAACACAGTGAATATCGATGAAAATCACATATATATCACAAAGTCCGACTCACGGGAATTCTTGACAACAACAAATAGGTACTCGTCACCTCACCTATACGTTGAACATGGGATAACAAGTAGCAAATAAGATTCAACACATATTCCCTCAAGCTAAGGTTAGGCCAAACACTTACCTCGACTCCAATGATCCAAATCAAGCCTCAAGCATCGGTTTTCCTTTCGAAACCGACTCCAAATCAATCGTATCTAGACATAATTGACTCAATAACATCAATAAATGCTAAACAATTCAATTCCAATGCTTAATTATAGATTTTCCAAAATCTTCCCAAAAATCCATAAATCGACCCCGGGCCCGCTTGGTCCAAACACGAGGTTCGGACCAAAACCCGATCACCCATTCACCCACGAGCCCGAATATATAATTTGTTTTGAAATCCGACCCCAAAACGAGGTCAAATTCCCAAATAATCAAAAAACCCTAACTCTACCCAAATCCCTTATTTTCTACCTTTAATCCCATGTTTTTAGGTCTAGAATCTAATGGGTGTTGATAATAATGGAAGAAATTTAGGTTAGGATCTCATACCTTTGAAGATATGGTGAAGAAGCTCTTCAAAAATTGCCCAAGAGGTGTGGAGAAGAAGAAGTTTATGAAAAATGGTGGAAATCCCGTGTGAGTATTCTGTTTTGGACTTAGAAAATAACCGGGCGATTTTATAACTATGCGATCGTGAATGGAGTAATGCGATCGCATAGTGGACTGGGTCCCAAGCTCCGCGATCGCGGATAATTAATTGCGATCGCACAGTTCTACTACCCAGCCCCCCTAGCTATCCTATCCTCCTATGCAATCGCAACTACACCTATGCGATCGCATAGTGCAACAGACTCTTCCCCCTACGCTGTGCTATGCGATCGCGAGTATACTTATGCTATCGCATAGTGTTAAACACCAGACACCAGCAAAAATGCTAAAACACCAGATTTTTCCTAGTTTTCACACCCCGACACCTACCCGAAACTCACCCAAGCCCTCGGGGCTCAAAACCAAATATGCACACAACCTCAAAAATATCCTACGGACTTATTCGTGTAATTAAACCACCAAAATAACATCAAAAACAACGAATTAAACCTCAAAATCCATGGAAATTCTCAAAACTTCCACAACTTTCAAACTTTGCATTTAAGGTCCGAATTACGTCAAATAAATCTCGTTTCTTACCAAACTTTACATACAACACATATAAATCATATCGGACCTGTCCCGAGCTCCGGAACCAAGATACGGGCCCGATACCACAGGTTTCACATAACATTTCTCTTTCAAAAACCTTTTATATTTTTCAGAAAACAATTTCTCTTAAAACTTCTTTTCTCGGACTTGGGACCTCGGAATTCGATTCCGGGCATACGCCCATGTCCCAAGTAGCTGCCTCGACAAGATGACCCCTCCATTGAACATGAACCGAAGGATAACTCTTCGATCTCAACTGACGAACCTGCCGGGCTAATATGGCTACCGGCTCTTCCTCATAAGTCAAATCCTTATCCAACTGAATACAGCTGAAGTCTAGAACATGAGATGGATCGGCAATATACTTCCGAAGCATAGATACATGAAACACCGGATGCACGGCTGATAAACTCGGTGGTAAAGCAAGTCTGTAGGCCACCTCTCCTACCTTATCAAGAATCTCAAATGGACTAATGTACCTAAGGCTAAACTTGCCCTTCTTCCCGAACTTCATCACGCCCTTCATGGGCAACACTCGAAGCAATACCCGGTCACCAATCATGAATGCCAGATCACGAACTCTACGGTCTACATAACGTTTTTGCCTGGACTGAGCTGTGCGAAGTCTATCCTGAATGATATTCACCTTATCCAAGGCATCATGGACTAACTCTGAACCCAACAACCTAGCCTCTCCCGGCTCGAACCACCCAACTGGCGACCGACACCGCCTACCATACAACGCCTCATAAGGAGCCATCCGAATGCTCGACTGGTAATTGTTGTTGTAGGCAAACTCAGCTAAAGGAAAAACTGGTCCCATGAACCTCCAAAGTCAATGACACATGCTCGCAACATATCCTCCAAGATCTGAATAGTACGCTCAGACTGTTCGTCCGTCTGAGGATGAAACGATGTGCTCAACTCAACCCGTGTGCCCAACTCACGCTGAAATACTCTCCAGAAATGGGAGGTAAACTGAGTACCTCGGTCAGAAATAATAGACACGGGCACGCCATGCAGGAGAACAATCTCCCTGATGTAGATTTTTGCCAACTTCTCCGAAGAGTACGAAACTGATACCGGAATGAAGTGTGCTGACTTGGTCAGCCTATCCAGAATGACCCACACCGCATCAAACATCCTCTGAGTCCGTGGGAGCCCAACTACGAAATCCATGGTAATACGCTCCAACTTCCACTCGGGAAGCTCAATCTGCTGCATCAAACCACCGAGTCTCTGGTGCTCGTACTTAACCTGCTGACAGTTCAAGCACCGAGCTTTATATTCCACAATATCTTTCTTCATCCTCCGCCACCAATAATGCTGCCGCAAATCCTAGTACATCTTTGCGGCGCCCGGATGAATGGAATACCGGGAACTATGGGCCTCCTGCAATATCAACTCACGAATACTATCAACATCAGGCACACAAACACGGCCCTGCATCCTCAAGACTCCATCGTCATCAACTGTAACATGTTTGGCACCTCCGTGCCGGACCGTATCTCTAAGAACACATAAATGACAATCATCATACTGCCTGTCCCGAATACGATCAAACAATAAAGAACGGACCACGATATAAACTAAAACACTGCCAGTCTCTGAAACATCCAATCTCATGAATCGATTGGACAAGGCCTGAACATCTAAAGCAAGAGGTCGCTCCCCGACCGGTATATAAGCAAGACTACCCATACTGGCTGACTTCTGGCTCAAAGGATCGGCCACCACATTGGCCTTCCCGGAATGATATAAGATGGAAATGTCATAGTCTTTCAACAGTTCCAACCATCGTTTCTGCCTCATATTCAACTCTTTCTGCTTGAACAAATACCGTAAACTCTTATGATCCGTGAACACCTCACAAGACACATCGTACAAATAATGCCTCCAAATATTCAGCGCATGAACAATGGCTGCTAACTCTAAATCATGAACCAGTTAGTTCTTCTCATGAACCTTCAATTGACGTGAAGCATAAGCTATTACCTTGTCATCCTGCATCAACACTGCACCAAGTCCAACCCGTGAAGCATCACAATACACGGTATATGGCCCCAAACCTTTGGGCAAAACTAACACCGGTGCCGTGGTCAAGGCTGTCTTGAGCTTCTGAAAGCTCGCCTCACACTTATCTGACCACCTGAACTGGGCACCCTTCTGAGTCAACCTGGTCATTGTGGCTGCAATAGATGAAAATGCCTCCACAAACCGACGATAATAACCTGCTAAGCCCAAGAAACTCCGAATCTCTATAGTTGAGGTGGGTCTAGGCCAATCTTTGTAGTTGAGGTAGGTCTAGGCCAATCTCTGACTGCTAAAATCTTCTTGGGATCCACCTGAATACCCTCTGCCTACACCACATGACCCAAAAATGCAACCGAACTCAACCAGAACTCACACTTCAAAAATTTTGCATACAATTGACTGTCCTTTAGAGTTTGGAGGACGACTCGAAGGTGCTTCTCCTGCTCCTCTCGGCTGCGGGAGTAAATCAAAATATCATCAATGAAGACTATAACAAACGAATCCAAATAGGGTCTGAACACTCGATTCATCAAATCCATAAAAGCAGCCGGGGCATTTGTCAACCCAAATGACATCACCAAGAACTCATAATTCCCATACCGAGTGCGAAAGGCTGTCTTAGGGACATCAGACGCCCTAATCCTCAACTGATGGTAACCAGATCTCAAATCAATCTTGGAAAACACTGTGGCACCCTGAAACTTGTCGAATAAATCATCAATCATCGGCAATGGATACTTATTCTTTATAGTAACCTTGTTCAATTGCCGGCAGTCAATACACATTCTCATTGTGCCATCTTTCTTCTTAACAAACAACACTGGAGCACCCCAAGGAGAAACACTAGGCCTGATAAAGCCTTTAGCTAGAAAATCTTGTAATTGATCCTTCAACTCCTTTAACTCTGGCGGGGCCATACGATATAGCAGTGTAGAATGGGCTGAGCGCCCGGAGCCAAATCAATGTAAAAGTCAATATCCCTGTCGGGTGGCATACTGGTCAGCAGTGAATACCTATGGAAACTCTCAAACAATAGGCACACACTCCATAGGAGGAACCTCAACACTAGAATCACGAACATAGGCCAAATAGGCCAAACAACCCTTCTCGACCATACGCCGAGCCTTAAAATATGAAATAACACTGCCCGAAGAATGACCAGAAGTTCCCCTCCACTCCAATCGGGGTGCTCCCAGTAGGGCCAAGGTCACAGTCTTGGCATGACAATCCAGAATAGCATGATAGGGGGATAACCAATCCATCCCCAAAATGACATCGAAATCAACCATATCAAGAAGTAAAAGATCTACACGGGTCTCAAGACCGCCAATAACCACTATGCATGAACGGTAGACTCGATCTACCACAATAGAATCACCCACCGGTGTAGACACATATACATGAGAACTCAGGGAATCACGGGGCATAGTCAGATAAGGAACAAAATATGAGGACATGTAGGAAAATATAGACCCCGGATCAAACAAAATCAAAGCATCTCTGCTGCAAACTGAAATCATACCTGTAATGACTGTATCGGAGGCCTCAGCCTAAGGTTTGGCGGGAATAGCATAGCACCGGGGTTGAGCCCCACCAATCTGAACATCCCTAAGTCGACCTACTGCGGGCTAACCTCTACCTCTCATAGCCTGTCCTCCACCTCTAATTGTCTGGCCTCCACCTCCGGCACCTCGACCTCCACCCCTAGCTGGCTGAGGGGGTGGGGGTGCACCTCGTGCGGGAATTATTGCACGAGAACCTTGATACTAAGAACCACCAGAATCTCGGGGGAAATACCTAGCAATGTGCCCTGGATCACCACAAGAGTAAAAATACCTCTACTGAGACTGCTGGCCCTGAAACTGTCCCTGTCGACCATAATAACCCCCCTGGAAGCTCTAAAGTTGGTGCACTGCGGGATACCTGGAGTGCTGACTGGAATGGTCTATGAGGATGACCTCTGCCAAAAGAATCTCTGCCTCCAGATGAGGCACCACTTAATCGGCCAAAATGGCAAGGCCTCTTGTTAGACCCCTAACCAGTGCCCTGTGATAAGACCATCTCAATCCTCCTGGCCACATTGTCCGCCTCCTGAAATGAAATATCAGTACCTGACTCTCTGGCCATCTGTAGTCTAATCGACTGAGTTAGCCCCTCAATAAACCTCCTCACCCGCTCTCGATCTGTGGGGAGAATCATGATAGCACCAAAGTGATAAACCGTGTCTCATACTGGGTGACTGTCATAGAACCCTGCTGGAGACGCTCAAACTACCTCCGAAGATCCTCTCTCTGGGTAACTGGTAGAAAGTTCTCCAAGAACAACTCGGAGAACTGAGCCCAAGACAAAGATGAAGATCCGGCTGGCCAGGTCAAGAAATAATCCCTCCACCAAGTCTTGACGGAACCAGAAAGACGAAATGTAGCAAAATCGACCCCATTGGTTTCCACGATCCCCATATTCCGAAGAACCTCATAGAAACTCTCTAAGTAATCCTGGGGGTCCTCTGATGGTGCACCAGTAAAAGTAGTAGGAAACAACTTGGTGAACCGATCTAATCTCCACAAAGCATCGGCAGACATAGCTGCTGCCTCAACTTCCTGTGCCACAATACCCGGCTATGCTACTTCAGCTGGCTGAGGTGCTGGAGTCTGGAACTGAGAAGTTAGCTGCTCTGGTGTGCGGGTAGCAGGAGTCTGGGCCCCTCCCCCAGCCTGAAAAACGGCTGGTACTGTAGGAAGTAGACCGGCCTGAGTGCTCTCCATAAGGCCCACTAAGCGGACCAGAGCGTCCTGATGTACCGGGGTGGCGATGAACCCCTCTGGGACCTGAGCTGGTCCAACTAGAACTGCCTGAGTGGGAATCTCCTCAGCAACATCCACTTGAGGATCCTCTATTGGGGATGCTGCTCTGGGCTGAGCCCTAGCTCTGCCTCGTCCTCTAGTATGGCATCGACCTCTAGTAGGAGCTGCAACGGGAGGATCGGGATGCTGATCGGTAGATGAGGAAGCACGTGTTCTCGCCATCTGCGAGATAATAGAATAGAAACTTAGTTAGCATTTAGAACTCAAATCGCACGATAGAGAAGAATAGATGTGAAGTTATTCCTAACTTTGCGGTCTCTAGGGAAGAAGTACAAACGTCTCCGTACCGATCCCTCAGACTCTACCAAGTTTTTTCGTGAACTGTGAAACCTAGACAACCTAGTGCTCTGATACCAACTTGTCATGACCCGAAATCCCACCGTCAGGACCTTGATGGCCTCTAACGTTGAACCCGCTAGACAAGCCAACGTTACTGATTAT
Source organism: Nicotiana undulata (assembly GCA_005239495.1). Classification (NCBI taxonomy): domain Eukaryota; kingdom Viridiplantae; phylum Streptophyta; class Magnoliopsida; order Solanales; family Solanaceae; genus Nicotiana; species Nicotiana undulata. Next base: position 88,122 of record ML274420.1, on the reverse strand, counting down.
TCTAACATGTTCCTTTATTATTTAGCATTTACAAAGTGATATACAAGAACAAAAGAACTATGAGTGCGGAAGAAATGAAATCTAACAATTTAATTAAATAGTACTACAAAATCCTTAATAACAACTCCCAAAACCTGGTGTCACAATTTCACGGATTGTCTACGATTACTACAAATAAAGGTCTGAATAAACAAGGTACTACTGTCTCGGAAATACATTAAGACAAGAAAATAAGAGAGATAGGAGGTGACGCCAAGGCCTGCGGACGCTTGCAGGACTACCTCAGTGTCGCCTGGTGGACTGAAGGAAGCCTCCTCGATCAGTGTCCACTGGGTCCGGTACCGGGATCTGCACAACATAAAGAAGTGCAGGCGTAGCATCAGTACAACTGACCTCATGTACTGAGCAAGTGCCGAGCCTAACCTCGGCAAAGTAATGACGAGGCTAGCACACGACAAATAATAAACACCTGTGCAATTCAATAATATATAACTGAAATAACGGCAGGAAGTAAGCAGTTAAGTACAAATATGGGGAAAACATGCTGGGGACAAGGGGGAAAACAATTATTGAATAGCAGAACAAGGCAACAGTCTAAGTATCAAAATAACAACAGGAAATAGCAACATAGAACAAAAAAGTGCACGACATCACCCTTTGTGCTTTACTCTCGTTCTCACCAAAACAAGTGCACGACATCACCCTTCGTGCTTTTACTCTCATCCTCGCCAAGACAATAAATAAATAAAACGGCACGACATTATCCTTCGTGCTTTCAATTATCATATCATGGCACGGCATCAACCTAGGTGATTTTACACTCTCATCCTCACAGAACAATAAATAAATGCACAGCATCACCCTTCGTGTTTTATACTCTTCCTCACCCAAACAATATCACGAACAACAGTTTGGAAAGGAAAATCAACAACATAACTAATAAGTCACAACATACCGGCAAGGGAACAACAACCGAAATAATACCGTCCCGGCAAGGGACACAACTATAACCAATCTCGCTCAAGGGTATAACGTAACAAAATAATCCACAACTGAACAGTTTATCAACAATATTCACAACCAAGAATTTCCACCAATCGTATAATCTCCAAAGTGAAACTTACTTCATAACATAATGAGTATCGATGAAAATCACATACATATCACAAAGTCGGACTCTGGGGCATGCTTGAAAACAACAAATAGGTACTCGTCACCTCACCTATACGTTGAACATGGGATAACAAGTAGAGAATAAGACTCAACACCTATTCCCTCAAGCTAAGGTTAGGCCAAACACTTATCTCGACTCCAATTATCCAAATCAAGCCTCAAGTACCGCTTTTGCATTCGAAACCGACTCCAAATCAATCGTATCTAGACATAATTGACTCAATAACATCAATAAATGCTAAAGAATTCAATTCCAATGCTTAATTATAGATTTCCCAACATTCTTAAAAAAAATCAAAAAATTGACCCTGGGACAGCTTGGTCCAAACACGAGGTTCGGACCAAGATCACCCATTCACCCACGAGCCCGAATATATAATTTGTTTTGAAATCCGACTCCAAAATGATGTCAAATTCCCAAATAATCAAAAAACCCTAACTCTACCCAAATCCCTAATGTTCTACCTTTAATCAATCCCATGTTTTTTGTCGTAGAATCTATTGGGTGTTGATAAAAATGGAAGAAAACGAGGTTAGGATTTCATTCCTATGAAGCTATGGTTAAAAAGCTATTCAAAAATCGCCCAAGAGGTGTGGAGAAGAAGAAGTTTATGAAAAATGGTGAAAATCCCGTGTGAGTATTCTGTTTTGGACTTAAAAGATAACTGGGCGATTTTATAACTATGCGATCGCGAAGGGAGTAATGCGATCGCATAGTGGACTGGGTCCCAAGCCCCGCGCTCGCGGATAATGAATTGCGATCGCACAGTTCTACTACCCAGCCCCCCCCAGCTATCCTATCCTCATATGCGATCACAACTACACCTATGTGATCACATAGTGCAACAGACTCTTCCCCCAACGCTGTGCTATGCGATCACATAGTGTTAAACACCAGACACCAGCAAAAATGCTAAAACACCAGATTTTTCCTAGTTCTCACACCCAGACACCTACCCGAAACTCACCCGAGCCCTTGGGGCTAAAAACCAAATATGCACACAACCTCAAAAATATCCTACGGGCTTATTCGTGTAATTAAATCACCAAAATAACATCAGAAACAACGAATTAAACCTCAAAATCCATGGAAATTCTAAAAACTTCCACAAGTTTCAAATTTTGCATTTAAGGTCCAAATTACGTCAAATAAATCCCGTTTCTTACCAAACTTTACATAAAATATATATAAATCATATCGAACCTGTACCGGGATCCGGAACCAAGATACGGGCCCGATACCACAGGTTTCACATAACATTTCTCTTTCAAAAACCTTTATATTTTTCAGAAAACAATTTCTCTTAAAAATTCATTTATCGGACTTGGGACCTCGAAATTCGATTCCGGGCATACGCCCAAGTCCCATATTTTCCTACGGGCCCTCCGGGACTATCAAATCACGGGTCCGGGTCCGTTTACCAAAAATGCTGACCAAAGTCAACTTTATTCAAATTTCAAATACAAAACATCATTTTATCAGTTTTCCACAATAACGGCTTCCCGGCTACACGCCCGGGCTGTGCACACACATAGAGGTGAGATAAAAGGAGGTTTTTATGACCTCAGAACACATATTTAGCTAGGAATATACGGGATGACCTTTTGGATCATCACAACAGGCCATGGGATGTGAGTGAACGGCCACTAGTCCCTTTAGGACCTCAAGACAGCAAGAATTCGGGTAATGGGGGGAGCCATCGAGGCTGGGAACGGTGTTGAGCAACCATTATTAACGACGAGCAAGAAACAGTGGAAGGGATTTGGGTTAGGGCAGAGGGAGTTTGAGAGAGAATGAAAGAAGTATGACGGCGGAGATGGTGAGGAAATAAGGGGTTTGGGGGGTATTGGTGTTAGGTTAATTAAGGAAAGAACAAATCCGGGTTGTTGATCAAAATTGATCAACGGACAAGATTTAACCAGTGTTGGGTGGGGTAGGATTTAGGGATTGGGCCTGGGTCTTTGGGCTAGTATAATTAGGTGTTTGAGTTGATTTAATTTAGGCTATAATTGAAATAGAAATAGGCCATTTGTTAAATACCCGAATTAATTTAGTCAAAATAATTTATAACATAATTAATAATTATAAAAATGAATCCTATGTATGGAATAATTTAAAAATTGATTATTTGGTATTTAAAAATATAAAGGACTAATTTCTGGTAGAAAATAGTACAAAAATTATATGCATGGGTTATAATTGCAAAGTTATTGCAATTATAGCCAAAATATGTCAATTTGGCTATTTATGGAATAATTTTGCCTTAATAGGACCATTAGTAATAAACTAAATCAAGAAATATTTTTGAAATTATTTGTGTTGCAATTTGGTAATTATTTATTGGAAATAAAATACTGGATAAATTAATAAAAAAATTAGAAAAATTATGAAAAAATACCAATTGGTATTAATGCATGATTTTGAAGGTATATATGCAATTTTAAAATATTTTGGAAAAAAATTGGGTATCAACAACTGCCCTTCTTTACCCGGAAAGGATGAATGAGTTGTCGGGTAAAGATATGATGGCCAATTTGACCGAGCGAAACGGTTTGAGGGATTTAGGCCGCACTCTGACTTCTAAGTTGCCTACATATCCCTGATTTTACAGGAATCAGGCCGTATGTAGTTCTGAATTCATTGGCGAAATATACCATAAAAATTTAAAACCTAATATGGGTGTAAATGATAAGTTTAGATGATTAAATCATCACAAAAATAATTTGGAGGATAATTATTGGATATTTATGTAATAAAATATAGAAATAAATTGATTTAAAGCCTTTAAATATCATAGAAAATTATGAAAAATGCTTGTATATGTTTGTAGATCGAATGATGGTGCATGTGCACTATTTTGAAAGTATATATAAATATTTGGAAAATATGAGAGAAAAATTGGGTATCAACACCCGTCCTATTGGTACCCAAAAAGGATAGAACTTGGAGGATGTGCGTGGATTGTAGAGCAATCAACAAGATAACGGTAAAATATCACCATCCTATTTCTCGTCTTGACGACATGTTGGATCAATTACATGGATCCAAAATCTTTTCTAAAATTCATCTAAAAAGTGGTTACCACCGGATTCGAATAAACCCTGGAGATCAATGGAAAACTGCTTTTAAGACCAAATATGGGCTTTATGAGTGGTTAGTTATGCCTTTCGCTTGACTAATGCACCTAGAACTTTCATGAGATTAATGATCATATCTTTAAGGATTTTCATGGAAAATTTATTGTGGTGTACTTTGATGATATTTTTATCTTTTCTAACACTTTAGAGGAGCATGTAGAACACCTAAAACAAGTTTTTGAAGTTCTTAGAAAGCAACATTTATTTGCTAATTAAAAAGTGTACTTTTTGTGTGGATCATGTGATTTTCTTGGGTTTTGTAGTTAGTTCTAAAGGAGTTGAGGTTGATGAAGAGAAAATCAAAGCAATAAAGAAATGGTCTAAACCTGAGAGTGTAACTGAAGTTAGGAGTTTTCATGGGTTTGCTAGTTTTTATAGGAGGTTTGTGAGAGACTTTAGCACCATTGCTTCTCCTTTAACTAATGTCATTAAAAAGGATAAGATTTTTACATGGGGAAAAGAACAAGATGATGCTTTTAACTTGTTGAAAGAAAAGTTATGTTCTGCTCCTTTGTTATAATTGCCTGATTTCTCTAAATCTTTTGAAACTGGATGTGATGCTTCTGGCAAAAGAATAGGTGTTGTTTTGATGCAAGATTCTAAAAAATATTGCCCACTTTAGTGAGAATCTGAGTACAGCCACATTGAACTATTCCACTTATGACAAAGATCTATATGCTTTGGTAAGGGCTTTAGCCACATGGCAACATTACTTGTGGCCAAGAGAGTTTGTCATTAAAATTGATCATGAATCCTTGAAGTACTTGAAGAGTCAAGGTAGGCTTAGTAGGAGGCATGCTAAGTGGATTGAATTTATTGAAACTTTTCCTTACGTAATTTCTTACAAACAAGGGAAAGAGAATGTTGTTGCTGATGCACTTTCAAGAAGGTATGTCTTAGTTTCTACCCATTGATGGATTTTGATCAAATCAAGGGACTTTATGCTAATGATGTTGATTATGGCAAGTTTTTTGAAGATTGTAAGTTGGGTCCTTTTGAGAGGCTTAATCTTCAAGATGGATTTCTTTTTAAGGAAAATAAGTTGTATATCCATAATTGCTCTTTACATGAAGTATTTGTAAGGGAAGTACATTGTGGAAGGCATATGGGTCACTTTGGAGTCCCAAAGACATTAGACATACTTGCTGAAAATTTCTTTTGGCCTGACATGAGAAAAGATGTTGAAAGAGTGTGTGCACAATGTTTGGAATGTAAATAGGCTAAATCTAAAGTGTTATCTCATGGTCTTTAGACACCATTACCTGTTCCTACTTCACCTTGGATCGATATTTCTATGAATTTTGTGTTAGGCTTGCCTAGAACTAGGCATGGTAAGGATATTGTATTTGTTGTGGTATATAGGTTCTCCAAAATGGATCGTTTCATTCCTTGTTTAGAGACCAATGATGCTTCACATGTTGCTGATCTATTTGTAAAAGAAGTTGTTAAATTGCATGGTATACCTAGAACTAATGTTAGTGATAGGGATGCTAAATTTTTGAGCCACTTTTGGCGTGTATTTTGGGGGAAGTTAGGCACTAAATTATTGTTTCTACTTCTTGTCACCCACAAACTGATGGACAAACTGAAGTATTTAATAGAACCTTAGGAAATATGTTGAGGGCTATTTTGAAAGGTAAATTAACATCTTGGGAAGATCACTTACCTATGATTCAATTTGCCTACAATAGAACAAGCCATTCTTCTACAGGTATGTCTCCTTTTGAGGTTTTTTATGGTTTGAATCCCTCTACTCCCCTTGATTTATTACCATTACCTACTAATGATATTGCTAATCTTGATGGTAGGACAAAGGCTGAAATGATGAAAAATATTTATGAGCAAACAAGAGTTGCAATTGAGAAGAAAAATGAGCAAACTGCCTTGAGAAAGAATAAGGGTCGAAAATAAGTTGTTTTTCCAACCTGGAGATTTAGTTTGGGTTCACTTTAGAAAGGAGAGATTTCCTTCCAAAAGGAAGTCAAAGTTGCATCCTCGAGGAGATGGCCCATTTCAAGTCCTTGAAAAGATTGGAGACAATGCTTACAAGCTGGACCTTCCTGGTGAGTTTCAAAGTAAGTGCTACATTCAATGTTGCTGACTTGTCATTGTTTGATGTAGGATCGAATTCGAGGACGAATTCTTTTCAAGAAGTGGGGAATGATAGCATCAAGGAAACTGATAGAGTTTTGGAAGCTCCAAGAAGGCCATTTACAAGATCTCAAGCTAAAGAATTGCAGACTAAGGTTGCTGGACTTCAATGGCAAATAAAGAAGCATTTAATTGTAGAGAAAGAGATCAAGCCCAAGAGAGATGAATTGTCCAAGTTTTACAATTATTTGGTGGCCCAAATTGAAGTCCAAGGGGAGGAATATTGGGTCCCAACATCAACCCTTGATGTCCATCATAAGGGCACCCATAAGAGCTTAAAATGAGCTTAAAAGAGGTCAAAAAGGGGGTTTCAGAAGGAGCCCAATTGGAGTAAAAAACAATGGCCGAAACTAGTAGTTTTAAGGCCCAAATATTCCCAAAAGGGATTTGGCCGCCCGCCCTTTTATTTTTATTAGGTTTTCTAGTATTTAGCTTAGCCTCCAAGTTAGGGTTTGCCTTGACAACCACTCTACCTAGTTTTAAGGACTTTTTACTCCTCTAAATAGGAGTTCTTTTCACTCATTGTAGTACTTGATTATTGATTAATAATATTATACTTTGAGAATTCTTTTGAACCTTTGTTACTTATGCTTTGATATTTATCTTTCAACTTTTACTAGTTCATAGTTCAAGGTAGTAAGATAACTTCTTTAGTGTGATATCATTGATTCCTTTGTGGTATTCTTAGAAGGCGATTAATACTAGTTATTAATTGTTGTCTCAAGTTACTCGTAAAGCGCTCATGATCCGAATCTATTATTCTTTATTTGTTTTTAAGTAAAGGCGTTTGATTTCTTCAATAAATCAAAACATTGTTGCTTGGATCTTGTCAAAGCTATAGAAATTGCGTTCTTGGAATTCATTCCCTGAATGTTTCAATATCCTTTATTTTCTGTACTTTAATTCTAGTCGTTCAATTCCTTATTGTTATTTCTCCGCATTTACTTCTCAAATTCTTACTCTAGTTTGGATTCCCGACGTTTTTGTTATCAATTCATATAGTTATTTCTAGCTAGTTGCTCCGTTACTGCTTTACTCACACAGTAGGATTTCTTTGAGCAGCTTATCGTATACTTCAGTTTTCTGTTTCTGTTTCACTTCTACAGAAACTTAGAGAGGAGTCCCAGGTTGTAGCCGCAGTAATTGTAATTTGTAAGCAGAGAGTAGAAAGGAAAAAGGAAAAAAAGGGAATAAAAGAAAAGGTGAAACATTGTAGTTGAGTAAGTACCAAATATTTCTTGAGAAGTCTATACACCGGCTTTGTGGTTCTCATAAAGAATCACCAATATTTGTTTGCACTTAGTGGAAGTCTCAATCTTAATCATTCTGATTCACCCATTAAGTGTGTTTGTTTTTAAGTCTGAATATGAATTATTCAGGTCATGATCATAAGTGTTTTTTAAAATTTCACAACCACTTAATGTGTCTCAATAGATCTGAATGATTAAGATCTATAACAGAGATTAATTTCATTAGGATGTTACTATCTATATTCACAATTAATTACCGTCACTGCCTACCATTATCAACTACCACTCACCACCTCTATACTCAACCACCACCATCCTCAAGTATAATTGTCACTGCCATCATTATTGACAACCACCACTCGCCACCTCACCATTTTATTGACTACCATCACTCACCACTCATACAATTACCAACTATCACCTCCACCACAACCATCCACCCACCCACCTCGACTACTACCCCATTATTAATCATAACAACGAGTGCCCGTCATTATGAACTACAACCACTTTCCTCAATGATCAGCACCACCATCCACCATTGTCAATAATCACCACTCACCATTTTCAACCATAATCTCTATTACCAATCACTACTAGCTACTACCTCGAACCACCACTATCAACCAAATCCACTATCAATCATCATCTAGTTGGTATTCCTAAATACCACTGTTAGCCATAACCGTCATCAACTACCATATATTTATTAAAAAAATATTTTGTTGATAAAATATTAAGCAAATTAGAAATTTATTTAATTTTATGTTTATAATTTTTAAAGAACGAAATTTTTTATTTATTCAGATATTGAAAAACAGTCTTAATCATTTAGTGTTCAGATATTAATATACATCTTAATATTAGGATGTGTATTCAAATTCAGACATCTTAATCTTATTACACACCTTGATATTCAGATGTGCATCCAGATTCAGACCTCGTAATCTTTAAAAAAGCAAAAGAAAATGACTAATGATTTAGTGAAAACAAAAAGGAAAGAGTTTTGTAGTTTTCTGTTTTCAACAAAGAAACTCCGCTTTTGATTTTGGATTGGATGTTCTTTTTAACATATTCCTTTTTAGGTAAACTAGCACTAAAAACAGATTAATTTGCTAGAAAAAAGTTAATTCAAGTTAAAGGAACTTTTTTTAAGAACTTCACAATAAACTCCTCTTACACATCTTACTACCAGACAACAGTACATGAAAAAACCCAAGTGGCATAAAACAGGAAAACACCCCCCACTAATCAACATAAACAAATCAATATTACATCATCATAATCTTAATACTAAGCCATTTTCTTCTGAGTAATCAGTTTTCTAATTAATACTCCATCAAAGTCTCAAACAGTAGCTATTGGGGCACAGCAGTTTCCACAGCCTTCATTGCTTCAAACCTTGGCTCCTTGGCCTGGAATTTAAGACCTGCATATAATTTCATGTAGTCCTCAAAAACAAACTTAGGATAAATGACTTTGTTCTCTTTCTCCAACAATTCTGGTGCTGGATAGATGACAGCATCACTCCCCGGGTTATAGAAGGAAGCAATAGACATTCTGTTTCCATCAGGCTGAGCAATCACCCTATGCTCCACACTCTTGTACTTTCCATTAGTAATCACCTAAAAGTCAACCAAATAATAAATCTCAGGTTAAGTTGTACTGATAATGTAAACACTCTTTACACTGACAACGTTTATGGGTTAAATCGTTGGATATACCTCAAGTTGGTCACCGAGGTTGATGACAATGGAGTGGCGCATTGGTGGAACGTCGATCCATTTGTCATCTTTGAGTAGTTGCAGACCACTGACTTTGTCATCTTGGAATAGAAGGATGATTCCACCAGCATCAGTGTGAGCCCTGAGGCCTTTAATCAAATCAGGCTTGGGACATGGTGGGTAGTTGCTAACTTTGGTGCCAAAAGTAGGACCGTTTGAACCATAAAAGACTTTCTTCAGGTAACCTTGCTCTAGTCCTAGATTTTCACAGAGCAAGTCCAAAAGTTGTTCTGCTAATTTCTCTAGCTTTTCAGCAAACTCCTTCATGATTTTCCTGCCAGGTTGAATTCAGGATCTAGAGCATGAGTTTGTTTTGATTCTATGTATAATTTTTTTTATCAAATATAGTACAAAGTAGTACATAATTTGAACAAAAAGGTAACCCGGTACACTAAGTTCCTCTATGCGAGGGTCCAGGGGCGAAGCTACATTCCTTCGAGGGTGGTCAACTGACCACCCTTCGCCGGAAATTATACTCAGTATAAGGTAAATTATTAGTTGTTATTGATTAAAAATAGACTTTGAACACCCTTACATAGCCTATTGGCAAAGGTTTGAACACCCTTATTAAATTTCCTGGCTTTGCCACTGCGAGGGTCCGTGGAATAACCAGACCACAATGTCTATTGTATGCAGCCTTACCCTGCATTCCTGCAAGAGGCTACTTCCACGGCTCGAAAAGCAATATTTCAGTTGAACGGACAAAAGGCGCCTTAAATCTGCCTCTAGTAGAAGCAAATCCAAAGGGGAAAAAGAATCCATTAAGGCTAAGGATAAGGTTAAGCTAAAATTAAATGTTGTGGTCCAAGATATGCAGGTTAAAAGTTGAAGTGAAAAATCGGCAAAATTAGAGATGGTTTGACCTGTATTCATCTTCAAGATCAGGAACTTGTGAGATGGTTGAAACAGGAAGGTGTTTCAAGTAGAAAGTACTTTCCCAGTCCAAATCCTTAATTTCAGTCTGAACAACTTCAAGCCCTTTACTTGCCACCATTTCCTTAAACTTTTCTTCCATACACTTGTTGTAGTGCCCCTTTGTGAACTTCTCCACTGTGTCTAGAAGCTCATGAGAGATCCCATGATTTACCACCTTCATATGAATTTTTAAAATATTCGCACAACCAAGCCATTTATAAGATAATTACAGGTCCATTTAACATGTTATTAATTACTCAAATTCTACACGGTCAGAAAGATATTAGAGAAAATTATAGTTTATACCTCAAAGAAGCCCCAGTTCTCACAAGCATCCTTTATTGTCTCCATTGTTGCAGCCCTTTGTTCACTGTTAAGCAATTCCATGTTAACCACTGGGAAACTCTCCATCTTTCTCTGTATTTTTCTAGCTAGCTCTTTGTTACTGTGCAGGCTGGAGATGAATGGGTACTAGAACGGGTATTTATAGGACTTTAACAAGGCACTAAAGATTTAAAATATGTACAGAGTAATAAAATATGAAATCTATACTTAACAAAAAAAGAGGATGAAATCTAGGAAGTGGGAAACGGGAACAGGACTCGTGGAGGATGGTATGTGACAACATATTGTTAGGACCTACCAAGTTTGGCTGAATGTTCATTAGCCATGAGTTACTGTTATGTCTTCTTCTGTCTTCTCTTTTTCGTGGGGCTCGGCCTAATCAGTGCAATAGAACAACTACTTCTATTCACAAACCACTATTGTTTAGTGATTATTAGTTAGTTATAGCTATCATTTACTATATTATTCCTATAACTATGTTTTCAGTTTTTTTAGAGTGTATTCGATGTATTTCAGCTACTGTATTCATGACTATAGTAGCAAAACTCGGCGTGAAACAGGGGATTCCAGCTAGACAATTATTGTATTCGACTGTATTCACGATATGTGTTTGTGAATACAGTAACATAAATAGCGCAAATCGTGGTTTATTCAACTGTTTTTAAACGGAAAGTGAATCAATTAACACAATAAACTCCTAATATAACTCAACTAACTCAATTACATCACCCATAATCTGTATTTGACGCGAAGTATGCTGAATATTTTTTCCAGCCGATAAATACAACAAAACAGAGCAATCGCCGAGTTTCTAATCCTTCCCTTTTGATATCGTTCGTGGGTGTTTCTGTATTCAACCAATAAAATTCGAGATTCATCTATAGTACAAAAACATATGAATATATACTGCAGATACATTTGAATACATATATACATCTGAATACATAAACTATATTAATTAAAAAAATATATGAATACATTCATGGAATATAGAGAGACAGTGAAAAATAATGAAATACATGGAATACAACGAGATACATTGAAATACAATGAAATAAAAGGTAATGGACTCTTCAACTTGCTCAACCCCAAACTCCGTTGTCTTTGTTCAAGAACAATCCTAATGTCGTCTCGTCGAGAGGGCCGCGCTTCTGACTCGAAACTCTCAAAATTTTGCGCAAAAACGAAAGAAATTCCTTATGATTTAATGAAGATGCGCGGCTTGGTAAAGATGACTTGCGATATAAAATCATGCGGAAAACCGTACTCGACCGACTTCAAAGCAACAACCATCAGAATGGGGTGGATCTTCGTGATTTCCTTTCAGATTTCCCTCAATTTACATTTCAATAGCAAATTTCGAACCTCCATCTTCTCTCTAGGGCTTGATTTCGACATTGATTTAGAGCCCCGACCCACTGACAATGAAAATTTTGCGAGACAATGGAGATGAATCAGTGGAGAATCGTGGGTGTATTCATGGATAACGACTGGCGTTGAGAGAGAGAGAGAGAGAGATGGTGGAGAAAAATATGAAAGAATGAGAGAAAAAATAATAAAAAGAGTATTTTATGGCTTAAGGGTAGGAGGTAACCATAAATAGATATTTGGCTATGAAAAATCAAAAAGTAGCTATGGAAACAATTTTTAAAAGGGTATTTATTAAAAATAAATAAGGTATCAACCTTTACTGTAGGAGGTAAAAATTCCTTTTCTTTTCTTAGATTTTTTACCAACGGGACTCACGCGGTCACAATTATTTTTGGAATTAAAGTGTAATTATAATTGTTGTTAAATTTTGACTCTTCACATGAGGGCACACTTTATAGATCAATATGCATAGCAAGTGTATTTTTACTACAAGAGGAGCATTACATGTTTGCTATTTTTGTTAGTTTCCTCCAAATATATCTATCTATATCTATATCTATATTATTATAAAAGCATGAATAAAATTAAGGATTATTAATTCATAATAAAAGGATATAATCGGAATTCTAGACATTCACATTGTAATCTTATTAGTTTTAGGACATAATTGTCACGACCCGAAAATTTTCATCGACGGGACCGTGATGGCGCCTGACATCATACTCACTAGGAAAGCCAATGTTAGAATTTAGCTAACCATTTTCTTTTACAATTAATTGAATACAAGCAAACAATTTAAAACAGGTGATCACAAATAGGAATTTAATAAATATTGCTTAACCATGAACTATTACTACCACCCAGAACTGGTGTCACAATCCACGAACATTCTATGAATATCTACAAGTATTGGTCCGAAAGAAAAGTACATCTGTCTCGAAAGAAAATAAAACAGAAATGTAGAACATATAAGGGGATGCCAGAGCCTACGGACGCCTGCAGGACTACCTTGGGTCTCCTGAACGAATGCATGCAACCGACCTCTCGATCAGCGATTATCATCTCCGAAATCTGCATAGAAAGTGCAGAGTACAATATCAGTACAACCGACCCCATGTAGTGGTAAGTGCCGAGCCTAACCTCGACGAAGTAGTGACGAGGCTACGGCGGGGCGTTTATAATATAACTTGCATACAGTTTATAATAAAGCAAAAAGGAAGTACGAAATGAAATGGAATAGTAACTTGCAGTAAATGAATACGGAACCCAGTTATCTTGCCAGTACTCAGCTATAACCAATCTTTAAGAGAGTTTCAATGCTATAGAATAACATCACGGTCGAAGCATAATATATAAACAACAAAAATGATGCGCCGCGCATCCCAATCCCTCCATAAAATCAGTAACAACATGAACATTCACCCTTATTACTCCCGTTGCGGCGTGCAACCCGATCCCACAAGTCTACCCTTATTACTCCTTAATATATCACCCTTATTCCTCCTGTTGCGGCATAAAACTCGATCCCACATGTCCACCCTTATTACTCCTTGTTGCGGCGCGCAACCCGGTCCCACCAGACAATCACCAATCACACAATAAGAACAAGTATTTCTCAATTAAGCTCAAAACACTCAACAACATTTATGCCTCGAACCAATACAAACGGGAATCTAAGCAATTATGAAACTTCACCAATTAATGCTACACAGTGAGCCCAACCAAAATGTACCATGAAATACCGATAAACCAACGATAATGTGATACCATTAACTACAGAACAATTAATACCTTCAATAATGAAAACAATATCTAACAAGAAGAAATTAAACATGAAAACACTAATAAGCACGTAGCAATTAACGCAGGAAAACAATATTTATTAGGAACGGGGAAGGGAACATGCTAAACAGATAATTTGGCAGCGCATAGGTACTTTCCACCTCACCTATACGCCATACACATGAAATTTCACATAGCAATTAAGTCGGAGATTCCTAATCCCTCAAGTTGAATTTAGACCAAACACTTACCTCAATACAACGACCAACTCAACGCTCAATTACCGCTTCTCCTCTATTTTCCACCTCTCAACCACTCATATCTAGTCAATATCAACTTAATAACATCAATCATCACTAAAGGAATCATCTTTAATGAACAATTACTAATTTCCCAAAATTTCCCAAAAAAATCATAAATCGACTCTGGGCCCCCTTGGTCAAAACTTGAAGTTCGAACAAAATTCCGTTTACCCATTCACCCCGAGCCCGAATATGCAATTAGTTTCGAAATCCGACCCCAAATTGAGGTCAAATTTCCAATTTTCCAAAAGTTCCTAATTCTACCGTAAACCCCCAATTTCTACCATATAATTCCTAGATTCTAGGTTTAATTCTTGTAAATAGAAGTAAAAGATTGAAAGAAACAAGTTAAGGAACACTTACCTATGTTTTGGGGATGAAATTTCCTTAGAGAAATCGCTCGAGGTCGTCTACTCCTTTGAAAATGAGAAGAAAAGGGATGGAGTTTGAATTAATGAACTCATCCGGCCTTCGCACCTACAGTGCTTGGGCCGCATCTGTGCGTTCGCACGTGCGGACAGGAGGTTCGCTTTTGCGGAATGGAACTGGGCCCTTGGGGCCACACCTGCAGACGGGTTTCCGCTTCTGCGGTCCTGCTCCTGCGATGAGGAGTCCGCATCTGCGAAGATCGAAGTAGAGGCCATGGGTCGCATCTGCGGGCTGTCACTCGCACCTGCGACCAAAGGCTCGCAGGTGCAGGCACACCAGATCTGGTGCACCAGCAGCCTTGGTTGAGTTTTAACTCAACTCGCGCATCGCCCGAATGGCACCCGAGCCCTTGGGGCTCCAAACTAAACATGCACACAACTTTAAAAACATCATACAGACTTGCTCGTGCGTTCAAATCGCCAAAATAACACCTCAAAATATGAATTTAGGACAAAAATCAATAAAAATTCTCAAGAACACTTAAAGTTACTATTTTCTCAACTGAGAGTCCGAATCATGTCATATAAACTCCGTTTCTCACCAAATTTTACCGACATAGTTTAGATATTATAACGGACCTGTACCGGTAACCAAAACCAAAATACGGCCCCGATACTATAAGATCAAGTATTTAACACATACTTTAAAACCATAGACTTTTCTGAAATTCAATTTTAGTCAAAAATTCATTTCTCGGGCTTTCACCCGCAAGTTTTATATTGGGAACTTTAGAATATAATCCTTCCAAATAGAAAATTCTTTGAAATATACTTCCAATATAAACTTTGCAGATAGATAACCTTCGAACGTAGTTCTTTTAAAATAAATATTTTTCAAATATACTTTTCCAAATGAATGTCTCCAAAACATAGTTGTCTTCTAGATAAATACTTTTCAAATAAGTGTCTTCCAAACATTGTTCCTTCAAGATAAATACCTTTCAAATATACTTTTCGAGTACATGTCTTTCAAACATTGTTCCTTCAAGATAAATTTATCAGGATCCCGTTCCGTAGTTCTGAAAGGGCTTATGCGATCGCGTATAAGGGATAGACAGGCTTCTACAATCGCAAAGAAGGTCATGCGAACGTGAAGCGTAACGAGTACAAGTGCTGAATGCCTGGTTCCTACTACGCGAACGCGGAACAGAAGAGGCAAACAAGAAGAGGGAAAAGTATAGAGCTACACGATCGCGAGGACTATTACGCGAACGCGAAGAAGGATATTGAGGTGATCATAACAGACGCATCGCGATCGAGAAAGGTGCATTGCGATCACGATGAAGAACATCAGACACCAGAACCAACAATTCAAAAATAGGGAAACATGACTTGTAGCCCACCCGGAACACACCCGAAGCCCCCGGGACCCCGTCTAAACACACAAACAAGTTCTACAACCTAACCCGGACTCGCTCGGGGTTTCAAATCACATCAAACAACGACGAAACTACGAATCGCACAAGTAATCAAACTTATGAACTTTTGAATCTTCCGACTTCTAAAACTTGTGCCGAAACCTATCAATTCAACCCGGAATGATGCCAAATTTTACACACAAGTCCCAATTGAATTCACGGAGCTGCTCGAACTCTCAAAACTGCATCCCCCCGATATCCCAAAACGTTAACTGTGGTCAAACTTCTCCATTTTTCCAAACTTCAATTTTTCCAACTTTCGCCGAATTGCCTCATATTACTCTACGGACCTACGAAATCCGGACGCTTGCCTAAGTACAAAATCACCATACAGAGCTGTTGACATTACCCAAAACTTATTCCGGAGCCGTTTACATAAAAGTCAAATTCCGGTCAAATTCCACCGCTTAAGCTTCCAAAACTTAAATCCTTCTTCTAATTCGACTTCGGATCATCCGGTAACTGAATTCAACCATGCACACAGGTCGATATAGAAAATGTAAAACTGTTCAAGACCTTACACCACCGAACGAAGCTTAAATTCTCAAAATGACCGACCGGATCGTTACATATGCCCAGATCCCATGTTTTACTACAGACCCACTAGGATTGTCAGAACACGGGTCCGGGTCCGTTTACTCAAAACGTTGACCAAAGTCGACTAAAAATCATTTTAAATTTCCAAAAATATTATTTATTCTATTTTCCACATAAAGTCTTTCCAAAATTATGCACGGGCCGCGCACACAAATCGAGGAGGATAAATATAAGAATTTTAAGGCTAACGAGCATGTAATAATGTCCTAAAACACAAGATGACCCCTTGGGTCATCACAATATCCACCTCTAAAAAAAACGTGCGTCCTCGAACGAACATAGAAAAGTACCTGAACTGGCGAACAAGTGGGGATATCTATCTGCATATCCGGCTCGGACTCCCAAGTAGCTGCCTCAACATGCTGACCTCTCCACTGCATTCGAACTGAAGGATAAATGTTCGACCTCAGCTGTTGAACCTGCCGATCTAGGATGGCTACCGGCTCCTCCTCATAAGTCTAATCCTTGTCCAACTGGACAGAGCAGAAATCTAATACGTTGGACGGGTCACCATGATACTTCCGGAGCATGGACCCATAAAATATGGGATGAACTGATTATAACCCTGGAGGCAATGCAAGTCTATAAGCCACCTCCCCACTCTCTCGAGAATCTTAAATGGCCCGATATACCTAGGTATCAACTTGCCCTTCTTCCCAAACCTCATGACACCCTTCATGGGCGATACCCGAAGAAATACTCTCTCCCCGACCATGAATGCCATATCGCAAACTCTACGATCGTCATAACTATTTTGCCTTGACTGAGATGTACGAAGGCGATCCTGAATAATCTCGACCTTGTGCAAGGCCTCATGTACTAAATCTGTACCCAACAACCGAGCCTCCCCCAACTCAAACACCCAACTGGCAACCTACATCGTTTACCATATAATGCCTCATAGGGAGCCATCTGAATGCTCGACGGGTAGCTGTTATTGTAAGCAAACTCTGCAAGGGGCAAGAACTGATCCCACGATCCTCTGAAGTCTACGACACAAGCGCGGAGAATATCCTGTAAGATCTGAATAGTACGCTCGGACTGCCCGTCCGTATGAGGATGAAATGTTGTGCTCAACTCAACCCGCGTACCCAATTCACGTTATACTTCCCTCCAAAAGTGCAAGGTAAACTGCGTACCTCGATTAGAAATGATAGATACGGGCACACCGTGTAGATGGACGATCTCCCGAATATAAATCTCTGGTAACCGCTCCGAGGAATAGGTAACTGCCAAAGGAATGAAGTGCGTTGACTTAGTCAGCCTATCCACAATAAACCACACAACGTCGAACTTCCTCTGAGTTCACCGGAGTCCGACAACAAAGTCCATAGTGATACGCTCCCACTTCCACTCAGGAATCTCCATCCGTTAAAGCAAACCAGCGGATCTGTGATGCTCATATTTCACCTGCTGACAATTCAAGCACCGAGCCACATAAGAAACTATATATTTCTTCATCCTCCTGTACCAATAATGCTACCGCGGGTTCTGATACATCTTGACAGCGCCCGGGTAAATAGAATATCGAGAAATGTGAGCCTCCTCAAGGATTAAATCACGAAGCCCATCAATATCATGCACACACATACGACCCTACATCCTCAAAACACCGTCATCCCCAACTGTAACCTGCTTGGCACCACTGTGCCGAATGGTGTCCCTTAGGACCATCAAGTGAGGGTCATCATACTGCCGATCTCTTATACACTCAAACAAGGAAGACCGAGCGACTGTACAAGATAGAACACGGTTAGGCTCTGAAATATCCAACCTCACAAACTGAATGGCCAAAGTCTGAATATATGAAACTAATGGCCTTTCACTAGCCAGAATGAAAGCAAGGCTGCCCATACTCACTGCATTCCTACTCAATGCATCGACCAACACATTGGCCTTTCCCGGATGATACAATATAGTGATGTCATAGTCCTTCAATAGATCTAACCATCTCCTCTGCCTCAAATTGAGATCCTCCTACTTGAACAAATATTGAAGGATGCGATGATCCGTGAAAACCTCACACGACACGCCATAAAGATAGTGCCTCCAAATCTTCAGCGCGTGCACAATGGCTGCCAACTCTAAGTCATGAACATGGTAATATTTCTCATGAACCTTCAATTGACGAGACACATATGTTATCACCCTGCCCTACTACATCAACATTGCTCCGAGCAAGGCATCACAATATACCGTGTAAGATCCTGAACCTGATGGTAATACTAACACCGGTGTTGTAGTCAAAACTGTCTTGAGCTTCTAAAAGCTCGCCTCACACTCATCTTACCATATGAACGGGGCACCATTCTGGGTTAACCTAGTCTTCGGGGCTGCTATAGACGAAAACCTCTCCATAAACTGACAGTAATAACCCGCCAAACCCAAGAAGATCCTGATCTCCGTGACTGAAGTGGGTCTAGGCGAGTTCTTGACTGCCTCAATCTTCTTTGAATCCACCTGAATACCCTCTAGTGATACGGCGAGACGTAATAAAGCAACTGAATCCAACCAAAACTCGCACTTCGAAAATTTAGCATATAATTGACTGTCCCTCAAAGTATGGAGCATTATTCGGAGGTGCTACTCGTGCTTCTCCCTGCTGCGGGAGTATATGAAAATGTCATCAATAAACACAATCAAAAATTAATCCAAGTAAGGCTTGAACACTCGGCTCATCAAGTCCATAAATGTTGCGGGGGCATTGGTCAACCCAAAGGACATCACCAGAAACTCATAGTGCCCATACCGCGTCCGATAAGCTGTCTTAGGGACATCGGATGCCCTAATCCTTAACTGATGGTAGCCAGATCTCAAGTCAACTTTTGAAAACACTTTGGCACCCTGAAGCTGATCAAACAAATCATCAATCCTCGGCAACGGATACTTGTTCTTGATAGTGATTTTGTTCAATTGCCAATAATCTATACATATCCTCATTGACCCATACTGAGCGGGTAGCCTCTTTAAAAAGTCTGTCTAGGCTGACGTATGGTTAAAACCATTGATTGTCCAGACTTAGAGATCTAAGCTAGAAAGCCACGGTTCCCTCACTTGGATGAATGAGATTGTGCACTCGTCTTTAAAGGTAAAATTTGCTCTCCTTTAAATGTATTCATATACATTCTTACCGTATCTTATTTATCTTCTTTTGTAGATCAATCTTGTAGGCACATAATTAATGAAGAGGGTCTCTCAAATGGAGCAAGCAGTAAAGGATTTCCGTATCGAGGCAGACAATTGGAAGGAGCAGTACAAGAGTCTACAACTTGACATGGAGGCGGTGGAGGAAGAAAAGTGTACCTTAGAGCAGCAAGTTAGGGTTATGACAGCAGAATTGGCCGTTGAGAAGGCGTCGTCGATCCGAGAAGGCATGGATTAGAGTGTTTTAGAGTCTTCATTTGCAGAGCAGCTTTCCCGTGCCTCTGATGAGATTAGGAGCCTGAAGGCCTTGTTGGACCAGAAGGAGGAGTACTCCGGTGACCTTGTTCAATCGCTCACTCAAACCCAGGAAGACCTCCTGTCACGCCCAAAAAATCGAGGGACGAGACCAGCGCCTAACCGGGTGAACCCAGTCAAGCGGACCTGGATTGCCTTTCCTGCCCAACGTATTACCTCGCGTTCATAACATGCATTATTTCTTGTGAGTTAGCCGATTTTAGATTCAAAGTACATTTTACAACATATCTCCATTTTTTCCTCTTTTAGCATTTCAACGACTGATATCCAAACATACATAATACATTCATAACTTTCCAACATGATCCACTGTTTCGAGTACGTACTGTTACTACCCAAAAATACTAATATACACTCACATCATGTCTACGGAGCCTCTACGAATACTAGGGGTTTTACATAACTTGCCGGCAACAAGGCCCGGCTATACCTTTACAACATAAGCAAAAGAGGGTGGTATAACCCACACACGGCTCCGAGAAGAAGAGGGGCTCACCACAACTGCTGAAGAGATGAAGAGGAGGCACCACTAATGGGCGGCTGAGCTACCTGCTATGGAACCACCTACATCCATATAAAATATGTAGCGCCCCCGGCAAAAGGAACGTTAGTACTGTGGAATAGTACTATTATGTATGAACAAACTTTACCCCAAGTACAATCAAGTAGTACACAAATAAGAGACAGTTAATAGAATCAACAAGCATTGCACAAAAATAGAAACAACCAAAATCAAGAGTTACACAGATTCCCCTTTTCTTTTTCAACACCACCATATTCAAGAGTTTCATAGATTTTCATTTCAATGTGATCACATTCCATCCTTATTACCTCGGCCACCCTTATCACCTTCTCTCACCCTTATTACCTCGTCCACCCTTATTACTCCATGTTGCGGTGTGTAAACCGATCCCACCGAACAATCATTAATCACCACCAATTTGAACCACAAGGATCTTCATCATGAAGAACATAAGTTCATATCAACCAACAACTATGTGAAATCAAGGCACAATGATCATTACCAATCAGTAATTCATATATGGTGTTTCCACAATCATTTAACTCAGTAATAGCAGTCCATATTTACATTCATCATTCGCTACACAGCCTTTAGCCCTTTGATACGTTCAACAGTGCATTTAATAGCAACATCAACCAACAATTCAATCACAAAGATTTTCATCATCAAGGTTATTCATTCGTAACAACTAAATAACCATATGAAATTACGGCCACATAAATCTTTATCCAACAGTGAATCATATACGGTATGCCATCAACATAAAGCTCAATTAGTTATCCATGTTTCCTTTCCATTATTTACTACACAACATTTAGCACTTAGATACATTCAACAATTTGATTCGTTATCATTTCTTTCGTTTGGTAGTACATCCTTTCATACCGAGGTATTCAACAGTTAACGAGCTTTGCACGTGATAGAGTAAGCACAAAAAATCACCATTTTCACAACCTCACATAGAACGGCGGTATGGCAATCAACTAGGACAATCAGAGAATAGAATCTTACTCTCAACACATTAGAACAATCAATTCACATATTCTCAAACAAAGTGCACATACCATATGCTCGAACACCAACAAGAAGATTCTACAAAGGTTAAAATTAGCCATACATACCTTGTGTCGAATTTTCCCCTTTTTATTTCTATCACAAATCACCGGACCATCAAGCAACGTCAATCTAATTCATAATGTAGCACATTCATCTTAGAATTGGGAATCATGAACACAATTCGTACTTGTTTAGGCATTTTATCGAATGTTATGTGACCCCTTAGATTACTAACCCCTACTTTGCGAATATTTACCCTAACCCACTTCCTTTTACTAGATTGTGGAAATTAATGGACATGCATGCAAGGTTCTTTACTTTAATATTCAAGGACCCATTTAGGGGAGTTCCACTTATTAAACAAAATCTGGAAGTTTAAGGGAAATGGGGTGGAGACTTACCTCTTTGAGTGAAGAAGACAATAACTCGATAATTTCCGGGCTTGAGTGGTTGTGGAAAATCAAATGGATGATGTTGAAACCCTCTCCCTCAAGAACTCTCTTTTTCTCTATCTATACTTAGTCAGAAAATGGTTAAAATGAAGGGGAGGAGTGTTTTATTGAGCAGGGGGTCGGGTTTTAAAATTAGAATTTAGGAGCCCCGGCACGGAACACATTCCTGCTATGCGGTCCGCATTCCTGTCACATAATGGCCCTCAAAATGGGTTAAAACTGGAAACATTCTGCCCAGGTATGCGACCACTATGCGGTCCGCATACCTATTATGCGACTGCATAGTGCGTCGCATAACCTCCCTCGCCAAAAACCATGGGCAAGAATGCGACAGCTATGCGGTCCGCATTACTAGAATGCGATCGCATTCTGGACCGCATAGTTGTCCTCCATTTGGACAGTGGCCTGTCCAGGTATGCGACCACTATGCGGTTCGCATACCTGTTAGGCGATCGCATAGTGCGTCGCATAACGCACAATTCCTGGAAAATTTTATCTTTCAAATTCCGGGGTACTTTAAACTCAAAATAGGTCAATTTTAAGAATTTCTACAGTTATACAACACGAGGACCTATTCGGGCATTATTTTAGACATGAAAATTTATGGGTCTTTACACCTCCGTAACTCTTTGGAGAAGGTCCATTTTCTGGAAAGGTCCCTTGCTCCTTTACAGGTCTCTCACGATGCTGTCGTGGTTGAAAGAGATGAGTTAAGAGCCGAAGCTGAACAATGGGAGAAGGATTATGAAGCTCTTGAAGACAAAGCAGTCGTCGATGTTAGCTGGGCATATCTGAACGCCCGTCTTGACACATTGAGGGAAATGGGCCAAGAGGGTTTTGACTTGGAAGCCAAAATTGCTAAAACCAAAGAGACAATTGAGAAGTCTCAGCAAAGTCAAAATCTCTCTTCACCAGAGGTTGAGGTCCCTGCTGCTCGTGTCTCTCCATCTCAAGTTGATCCTCCTGCCAGTGAAGACAACCCCCCATATGAAAACGTTTAAAGAACTTGATTCTATTTTTTTTATTTGTATCAATTGGTGGTTACCCCTAGTCCCATCGGGGGAAAATTTGGATCCTTTGTAAGTCCCCAACTGACAGCTTAGGGGCAATCAATGTAAAAATTAATCCGGCATAGACTAAGTTAACACTTAGTTTACTTTGCCGTAATATATTAATATCAATATTAGCATGGCTTTATTTTTCTTCAAGTTTTTGTTTCACTCTTATGTTTTTGCATGCTTTCTTTTTGAGGTTTTTGGTTTACCTCTGAGTTTTTGACTATGCATTTTAAAAAATTCTTAGATTGTTCGTACCTTTTCATAACAGGCACGATTTATAAAAGAGGGTCCTTTTTTGTTCGACACTTAATGAAGAAGACGTCTCAACTTCATAATGGTGTAAATATACAAAAGAGAGTTTTGAAGAAAGTTTTTTGCTTTGAACTTCCATAACATTTCACATGTGTTTGTGTATCGTCTATAACTGATTTTGCAACTGTTTTTACCCATAACTTTTTTTATTGATAACAATTTTTAAAGGAATACTAGAGTAATTCTTTTTCACACGTAACTGTTTTCATTCACAACATTTTTTTGAATAAGTACAAGGATAATGATCTTTCATCCGTAAATGTTTCCGTTTATAACAGTTTTCTGAATAAGTACAAGGATATTGATCTTTCATCCGTAACAATTTTCATTTACAACAGTTTTTTGAGTAAGTACAAAGATGTGCATTTTTACTCGTAACTAATATTCTGCCTTTAACCTGAACACTCGTTTACATTTATGAATGTGTTTTTTGAAACATTCATTTACATTTACAAATAAGTTTTTCGAAGGTTCTTGAGTCAGGCTTTGTGTTTTGAGTCTTTGGCTCTTTGACTTTGCTCATAGTACTTGACTTGATGGGAAGATGGATCTTCAGGCTCGAGCTTTTGACTTTTTTTATAGTCTTCTTTGCTTCATCTTTTCCTTCCATACTGTATAGTCCCCCAAGTGTTTGAGCTTTGAAGAACGAAATCTCGAGCACTTGACTATTCCTTTCATGTGGTTCTTTTCCTGAAAAGGAAAAACATACGGGACTTGAAGGTATATAGTTTTTAGATGACGTCTGCTTAACCCTTTAAAACATCCATCAGAAAGTTGTAACCCTATACAAGGAATTCAAATACTTCCTCGTGTCTTTGCAGGTCTAATATCATCATCTGGTGATGGGTTAGCTTTTTGCCTATCATCTAAAATGGTTAGTATAAATTTAGCTGTACAAAAGTAAAATCGAACGTAATGATACCTGACTGGGGTATTCCTTTTACTCAGAAGTAGTACTTCTTCAAATGAACAACATTCCAACTGGTTGGTAGGATTCTGTCGTCCATAGCCTCTAGCTTATAAGCGCCTTTTCCAGCAATGCCACAGACTTTGTAATGCCCTTCCCAATTTGGATTTAGCTTTCCTGCACCAGCTTCCTTCGTTGATTGGAAGACTTTCTAGAAAACGAAGTCCCCAATTTTGAAATATCTGAGGTGAGCTTTTCTGTTGTAGTATCGCTCTATAATTTGTTTTTGAGCTGCCATCGTTGTTCGTTTCTTCTGTTGCTATTGTCAACCTTATGCTTGGTTCGCCAATTTCAACCGGTATTAAAGCTTCTTCACTATAAACAAGCGCGAATGGAGTCTCTCCCATAACCTTTTTTTGCAGTAGTCCTGTAAGCCCATAATACCACCGATAGCTCATCTAGCCAGTTTCCCTTGGCCTTTTCCAACCGTTTCTTCAGGTTGTTAACGATGACTTTGTTTGTTGACTCGGCTTTCCCATTAGCCATGGAATGATACGGTGATGAAATGATTCTCTTGATTTGCCAACTTTCGAAGAATTCTATGATTTGTGAGCTTATGAATTGTGGGCCATTGTCACATGCGATCTCCTTCGGTATTCCAAAGCGACATATTATGTTTCGCCATATGAAGATCTTCACTTCTCTTTCTCACACCGGTTTAAAAGATTTTGCCCCCACCCACTTTGTGAAATACTCAGTTAATACAAGTAAGAACCGTACCTTTCCTTTAGCTGGGGGAAGGGGTCCCACTATGTCCATGCCCCATTTCATGAATGGCCATGGCAATATTACTAGGTGAAGCAGCTCCGCTGGTCGATGCATGTTATTAGCAAATCTCTGGCATTTGTTGTATTTAGCTACGAAACTCTCAGCCTCTTCTTCCATTTTGGGCCAATAGTACCCTGATCTGATTAGGGTTTTAACTAATGATCTCGCTCTTGAGTGGTTTCCGCAGTGTCCTTCGTGTACTTCCTTCATAACGAACTCCGTTTGATTCGGTCCGAGGAATTTATCTAAGGACCTCCAAACATTTTGCGGTATAATGTGTCACGAATAAGGCAGTACCATGCAGCTTTTTGGCGAAGCGCTTGAGCTGCTTTCTTATCCTCGAGTACGGTGCCATTCTGCAAAAAGTTTAAAATTTCGTTTCTCAAATCCCAGGTTAAATGGTTAAATGTTACCTCATTTTTATCCTGGTCGAATGCTGAGTGAAATAGGTGTATGACAATTGTATTGTCTTTGCATAACTTTCCATGACTGGAATTGTCTTACCAGATCTCGTGCCTTTTCCAGGTATTGTTGCATTCGGGCCTCTCTAGACGTGTAAGTCCCCTGCATCTGGTTCACCACTAGTTGAGAGTCACTTTTGATCACGATTTGCTCGATTGAGAGTTCTCGTGCCAGTTCAAGCCCTACAATGACAACTTCGTACTCTGCTTCATTGTTAGTTATGGGATAACATTTAATAGACTGTCGTATCTTTTCACCCGTAGGTGATATTAAAATAATTCCCAAGACGGCTCCTTTTACATTAGAAGAGTTGTCAGTAAATAAGGTCCGAATTCCTGGATTAGCCCCGTTAAAGAGTTGTAACTCTTTTTCCACTTCAAGGATTATGCTAGTATTTAAATCAGCGACGAAATCAGCTAACATTTGAGACTTTATAGCAGCCCTAGGCTGATACATTATGTCATGCTCGCTTAATTCTATCGCCCATTTAGCTAATCTTCCTGATAATTCTTTTTTATGCAGAATATTTCTCAATGGGTATGAGGCCACAACTGTGATTGGATGGCATTGAAAATATGGTCTTAATTTTCTAGATGCCATTATTAAAGCTAAGGCTAATTTTTTCATGATGTGGATATCTAGTTTCAACATCTAATAGAGACTTGCTTACATAATAAATTGGAGATTGTTTGCCTTTGTCTTCTCTTACCAGTACTGCACTTACGGCAAGATAGACATATAGCCTTTCCCCCTCTTTTGGCTTAGACAACAACGGGGGTCTTGATAGATAGGCCTTCAGATCTTTGAGAGCATGTTGACATTCTTCAGTCCATTCAAACTGATTATGCTTTTTAAGAATTGAGAATAATTTAAAACTCTTCTCCGAGGACCTGGAGATAATCTTCCTAAGGCTGCAATTCTTCCTGTTAGTCTTTGAACTTCTTTTTTGCTCGTAAGTATATTGGGTATTTCATCAATAACTTTAATTTGAGCAGTATTTACTTCTATTCCTCTATTTGATACAAGAAATCCCAAAACCTTACCTGATTCCACGCCAAAAGCGCATTTTTCTGGATTCAGTTTCATATTATAACTGCGTAGGATTCGAAGGTGATTGAAAGATGCTAGAAATGATCTTTTGCTTGTGTTGATTTCCCCAACATGTCATCAATGTATACCTCCATCGTTTCCCCAGATGTTCCTGAAACATCTTGGTCACTAGCCTTTGATACGTGGCTCCAGCATTTTTTAGGCCAAAAGGCATGACTTTGTAACAATAAGTCCCCTTGTTTGTAATAAAGGAAGTTTTTTCCTCGTCTGAGGGATCCATTTTAATCTGATTATAACCAGAGTACACATCTAGAAAGCTTAACAATTCATGACATTCAGTGGCATCAATCATTTGATCTATGTGCGGTAATGGAAATGAGTCTTTAGGGCATGCTTTATTTAAATCTGTGTAATCTACTCATACCCTCCATTTACCATTCTTTATGGGCACCACTACAATATTTGCTAACCAATTAGGATATTTTACCTCACGTATTGAACCAATTTTCAAGAGTTTATGTACCTCCTCGTCGATCACTTGGTTCTTGAATGGTCCTTGCTTTCCTTTCTTTTGCTTGACAGGTACGAAGGATGGATCTTCATTTAGTTTATGAGTCATCACTTCTGGAGGAATACCTGTCATGTCTGAATGGGACCAAGCAAAGCAAGTTGCGTTAGCCCTTAAATATTCAATTAACTTACCTCTTCTGCTGGGGCTTAGCTCGTGTCTATGAGGACATCTTGTTCGGGCTTCTGCTCGAACAGTGGAACAACTTCGAGCTCCTCCGTAGTTGTTTTGATATGCTTGTCCTCTTCTGGTTCCTGAATGACATCAGGTCCGGAATCTATGTCCGTATGTTTTGATACTTCTTCCGAGGTGACTTGGTTCACTTTCTCGTGACTATCTTCTTCCGTACCTATTTGGATAGCAGTTTCTCATGTACCTGTTTGATTAACAGTTGTTTCCATACCTGTTTGAGCAACAGTTGTTTCCGCATCTGTTTGTGCGATTTCCTCGTCTTTTGATTTCTCCGCTTCTTCATTTTTGTTAGAGTATGCTACGGAATTTATATTCCTTGAGGTTTGCTGATCGCCTCGAATCTGTTGAACTCCACACTCGGAAAAGAATTTAATTACCTGATGTAAGGTAGATGGTATTGCTTTCATGTCATGGATCCATGGTCTCCCTATGATTACGTTATAGGACATATCAGTATCAATGACTTGGAATCTAATATTTTTGATTACTCCCTCTGCATAGGTGCTAAGCTCAATTTCCCCTTTTGTTATGACCGTAAAGTTGTCAAACCTAGATAAGGCTCGTGCTTTTGGGATTACTTGATTCTCCATTAGCATTTCTTCCATAACTCTCGACAAAATGATGTTGACTGAGCTACTTGGATCGATTAACACTCTTTTTACGTTAGTGTCATGTATGGCTGTCCAACGGGACGGGACGTCCCGTCCCTGTCCCGTCCCACTTGATTCAAAACGGGATAGGACTATGTTAAACGGGGTGCGGGATGGGACGGGACGACCATTTCGTCCCGTTTGTCCCGTCCCGTTTCGTCCCGTCCCGTCCCCCCTGTCCCGCCTGTCCCGTTCCATCCCGTCCCGTTTGTCCCGCATATTTTCTACTATAAATAACCCCTATCCTTCTTCATTTTTTCCCACAAAAATCAATCATTCTCTCTCAAATCTCTTACATTCTATCTGTATTATTGTCTCAACTCACTATCAAGTATCAAGTATGAAGTGATAAGTTTCAAGTATTTGGGCAATTTTTTGGAGCAACTTTCAAGCTTCAAATTAATTCGTCAAGTATTTGGAGCAATTTCTTCAAGTTTCAATTTTAATCACGGTGCACTCGTTCCATCTCCTAATTTTAATATATAATTTTTGTGTATCATTTTTGTGTTTATTATACGTGTTCTATTTTTTCGTATTTCATTTGTGCGTTTAATTTTTTTGTTAACTTTGTTAATTAATTTTGTATTTAAATTATGGCACCTATATTTGTATGTTGGATTTGAAAGTTCTATTAATATAATAAAAGGCTTTAAGTGTTGTATTTTTTTTTATGAATTGTCTTACACTCTTACTTAGTTACTTAATGACTTGAAATTATATTAAATAAATTATAATTCTAATATATATTTATAATTACTAGAATATTTTATTATAAGCCTTTTGTTTTAATATTTATAATTCTTTACTTAGTTTTCTAATTTTTGTTTAAGTTTTAAGTTTATTAAATAAGTAAAAAAACTAGCCGTTGCAAACTTTAAAAACTTAGTCATTATCAAAAAAATAGCCGTTGCCAAACTTAATGCTTAAATAAAAAAAATTCAAAAAAGGGCACTTTTCGTCCCGCGATCCCGTCCCGTCCCGTTTCGTCCCGTCCATCCCGTTTGTTAGCGGGACGGGACGGGACTGCCATTTCGTCCCGTTTCGTCCCGTCCCGCCACTGTCCCGCCTAAATGTCGTGTTGTCCCGTCCCGTCCCGTTAATTTTGTCTCGTTCCGTCCCGTTGGACAACCATAGTGTCATGTATAAGTAGGGATATTACCAGTGCATCGTTTTGTGGAAGCATTAATCCATTGATATCTGCATCGTCGAATGATATATTGTCTGCTTCCAAGTCTTCACGAATACGCTTCTCGTGTGTAATTGTGAATTTTGTGGTTCTTTTGCAGACTACTCCGTTCACCTCCTCACCTCCATGTATCACGTTCACTGTTCTCTTTGCAGATGGTGGTTTTGGGGGCTCTTGCCTGTTCTTCATATATTCGTGTTTACCTTTTTCACTAAACAATTCTGTTGGATAGCCCTGTTTTAATAATTCTTCTACCTCACCTTGCAAAAATCTGCAATTTAACATTCTGCAACCATGATCGTTATAGAACTCACACCAGAAGTCTGGATTCGTTCTATTTGGGTTTGACCTCATTTCTTTGGGCCATCGAACCTTATCGCCCATATTTCTCAATACTGTAATTAATTCAGAACTACTTACGTTGAAGTTGTAGTCTCCAATTCTTGTATTACCTCTATTTCGTTCATCCCGATCCTTTCTGGATCTTGATGAGGATGAGCTCGTATCTCTATTTGATGGTCTATATTCTGACCGGGCATTTTCGAACTTGGTACGAGCTTCTCGTCCCGAAGGTCCCATATAAGGGTCGTACCTGTTCTTACCTGTTCTCCTTTCTGGTTCGGAGCATCTAGAACTGGTTCAATCTTCAGCTTTTGATTGAGCAATGATGTCTTCTTCTATCCGTAGCTTGGTGCTATACCTGTTATAGAAATCGTTCCATGTCGTGGCTGGGAATTCTCTCAAGCTTTCCTTGAGTCTCCTCGTGGCTTCTGAGCTTTTGTCATTTAAATTGGTTGCAAATGCCATGGCTTCCCAATTGTCAGTTAGTCTTGGTAGTAACATTCTTTCTCATTGAAACCTGTCTACAAATTCACGAAGCAACTCCGTGTCTCCTTGTTTTATTTTGAATATGTCTTCCATTCTTTTTTGGACATTTTGTGCACCAGAATGTGCTTTTATAAAAGAATCTTCAAGCTCAGCAAAAGAGACAATAGAATTTTCAGGTAGAAGAGAATACCATGTTAGTGCTCCTTTGGTGAGTGTTTCTCCGAACTTCTTGACTAAGAATGACTCAATTTCTTGTTTAGTCAGGTCGTTGCCTTTTATTCCAGTGGTAAAAGCAGTTACATGATCACGTGGATCTGTTGTCCCGTCGTACTTGGGAATATCAGGCATTTTGAATTTCTTGGGAATAAGCAAGAGTGTTGAACTTGGCTTCCAAGGTTGTTGAGAATATCTATCAAATTCAATGACTTTGATGACAGGTGGTACTCCAGGAATTTGCTCGATTCGATCGTTTTGTTCCTTCACCCGTTTCTGCAAAGTTAGTAATAAAGATTGTAATTCTGGATTATTTGACATACCTGGTCTTGCTTCGAGAGACTCATTTGGAGTGCCTCTACTTCTTGCGTTTGCTAACCCGGATTGTGGGTTTTCCACAATTACAGTGTTGTTAGGAGGTGGTGTAGGTGATGCAACCGGTAGTCCTCTCATGAAAGCTTGTAAGGCTTGAGTCACATATTCACCAACCATTTGCTTCACCTGATCTTGTTCTCCTGTTTGTTCATTTGTGTTGTGATTATTGTTTTGAGTCGCGGATCGGTCTATGGAAGGTTTCCTTGAGCCCCGTGGGGTTCCCGAAGGTGATGGAACTTGAGTTCCAATCCTTTGTTGGTTGTTGTCGTTAGCGTTCGACATAATTCTATGGATATTGTTTGAGAAGAAACGGAGATTATCATATTCTCGGTAACAGAACCATTTTGTTAAACCAAAGAATTAGATTCTTTGCCAAAGCTATTTTAGGAAGAACACGAGTTTCTGATAACCAAGGAATAAGCTAATAAATGCAAGAAAATTCGTGAATAGAAAGCAGTAAGATGCGTAAAAAGCAAGTATATTGCAATAGCAGTTCGAATATGTCCTTACAAGTTATATTTTACTCTCTTATATACGAAATTTCTTAATATAGCGTCTACCATTTTCAGTGATTGAGCATTAATGACTAATAATGACATTAATGTAACGTTACAATGATTAACCGTAACTGTTGCGTGAAGGTTATGTAACATTTGGCTCATTAATTGAAGATCTCCGAATCTTTCCTTTATTCTGTCTGGATTCATTCTGACCGTGTCTCTTCATCTTTTCAATTGAGTTGAGATTCCCGTATCTGATTACACCGTGGGTATGCTATTTCGTGCCTCTTTCCCTCGTACCTTTTCATGAAGTCTCATCCAGTTGTCACGTTTTCATTGTTCCACATAGATTGCTAAGTCATCGCAATTATTACACGTGTGAAGCTCTTTTTCACCAATACAATACCGTGGCTGTGAAAACTGAGACTGACCCTAACGAGCCGGCTGACCAGGATAGTAACTCTGAAGATGAGGTGCTCTGATAGGTGCTGGTGGTGCACTATAGGCTGGCTGAGTAGAAGGAGGCACATAGGAACCACGACTCCCAGACGCATTGTGAGATACCTGAAGTGCTGAATAAAATGGCCTAGGAGGATGGACTCTACCAAAAACACCCATGCCTTCAGATGAGGCGCCGCTGAACACACCGGAATGATGAGGTCTCTTGTCTGACCCCTGACCTCCCTGCAGAGAACCATCTCGACTCGCCTGGTCACATTGCCTGCATCCTGGAATGAAATCTCTCTCCCAGTCTCCTTAGTAATCTGCAATCTAATAGGCTGAGCAAGACCCTCAATAAACCTCCTCACTCTCTCGCTCTATGGGAAGCAAAAGAATAGCATGTCGAGCCAAGTCCAAAAAATAAGTCTCATACTGAGTGAAGTCATGCTGCCCTGCTGAAGATGCACGGACTGACGGCGGTGCTCCTCTCTCGTAGTGATAGGTAGAAACTTCTCCAAGAAGAGATGTGAGAACTGATCCCAAGTGAGGGCAGGAGACATAGTTGGTCTAGTCAATAAATAATCCCTCCACCATTTCTTGGTGGAACCAGTCATCTAAAAAGCAGCGAAGTCGAGCCCATTGGTCTCCAAAATACCCATGTTCCGAAAAACCTCATGAAAACTATCGAGATACTCCTAGGGGTCCTCTAAAGTGGCACCGGTGGACTGAACTAGGAAAAGCTCGATAAACCTATCCAATATCCACAAAGCATCAGAGGACATAGCTTCCCCATAACCGAGCGGTATTGCAGCAACTGACTGAACTACCCTAACTGGATGAGCTGCTGGGTCTGAAACTGGGGAGCCATCTGCTCCAGAGTATGAGTGGCAGGAGTCTGGACTCCTCCTCCAGCCTGAGATTCGGCTGGTGCCACGGGAAATGCGCCTGTCTGGGATACACTCTCCATAAGGCCCACTAGTCGGACCAAGGCATCCTTAAGCACCGGGGTAGCAATAAACCCCTCTGGGACCTGAGTTGGTCCTGCCGGAACGGTCAGAGCTGGAGCCTCCTCATCGCTCTCAACCTGAGGCTCCACAACTGGAGTTGTTGCTCGGGCTCTAGGTTGAACCTTGCCCCTGCCTCGGCTTCTGACACGGCCTCGGCCTATGCCCCTCGTAGGAGCTGCTACTGGAGGATCCGGCTGCTGCTAGGCGGAGGAAGCGGTACATGTTTCTCCATCTGCGAGAGAATAAGAATAGAAGAGTTCAATCAGTATTGGGATAACAAGAATCGCACGACAGAGTTGAAGAAAAGTGAACTAGTTCCTAACTTCATAGCCTTTGGGAGATAAGTACAGATGTCTCGGTACCGATCCTCCATAATCTACTAAGCTTGTCCGTGAATTGTGAAACCTAAGAAACCTAGTGCTATGATACCAACTTGTCACGACCCGAAAATTTCCACCAACGGGATTGTGATGGCGCCTAACATCATACTCGCTAGGAAAGCCAATGTTAGAATTTAGCTAAACATTTTCTTTTACAATTAACCGAATACAAGAAAACAGTTTAAAACAGGTGATCACAAATGCGGAATTTAATAAATATTGCTTAACCATGAACTATTACTACCACACAGAACTGGTGTCACAATCTACGAACATTCTATGAATATCTACAAGTATTGGTCTGAAAGAAAAGAACATCTGTCTCGAAAGAAATTAAAACTTAAATGTAGAACATAGGAGGGGATGCCAGGGCTTGCGGACGCCTGCAGGACTACCTTGGGTCTCTTGAACGAATGCCTGCAACCAACCTCTAGATCAACCACAATCAGCTCCAAAATCTGCACAGAAAGTGCAGAGTGCAGTATTAGTACAACCGACCCCATGTACTGGTAAGTGCAGAGCCCAACCTCGATGAGGTAGTGATGAGGATACGGCGGGGCTTTTATAATATAACCCGCATACAGTTTATAATAAAGCAAAAAGGAAGTACGGAATGAAAAGGAACAGTAACTTGCAGTAAATGAATCCGGAACCCAGTTATCTTGCCAGTATTCAGCTATAACCAATCCTTAAGTGAGTTTCAATGCTATAGAATAAAATCACCGTAGAAGCATAATACATAAACAACAAAAATGATGCGGCGCGCTTCCTGATCCCACCATATAATCAATAACAACATGAACATTTACCCTTATTACTCCTGTTGCGGCGCAACCCGATCCCACCAGTCTTCCCTTATTACTTCTCAATATATCACCCTTATTGCTCATGTTGCGACGTGCAACCCGATCCCACATGTCCACCCTTATTACTCCTTGTTGTGGCGCGCAACCCGATCCCACCAGACAATCACTAGTCACATAATAAGAACAAGTATTTCACAATTTAGCTCAAAACCCTCCACAACATTTATGCCTCAAACCAATACAAACGGGAATCTTAGCTATTATGAAACTTCACCAATTAATGCTACACAACGAGCCCAACCAAAATGTACCATGAAATATCGATAAACCAACGTAAACTAATAATGTGATTGCATGAACTACGAAACAATTAATACCTACTTTAACGAAAAAAACATCTTACAAGAGAAATCAAACATGGAAGCACCAATAAGCACGTAGTAATTAAGGCAGGAAAACAATATATATTAGGAACGGGGAAGGAAACATGCTAAAAAGATAATATGGCGACGCATAGGCACTCGTCACCTCACCTATACGCTACACACATAAAATTTCACATAGCAATTAAGTCGGGGATTCCTATCCCTCAAGTCGAAGTTAGACCAAACACTTACCTCAATCTGATGGCTAACTCAACGCTCAATTACCGTTGTTTCCTCTATTTTTCACCTCCGAACCACTCGTATTTAGTCAATATCAACTTAATATCATCAATCATCGCTAAAGGAATCATCTTTAATGAATAATTACTGATTTCCCAAAATTTCCCAAAAAAATCAAAACCGACCCCGGGCCAGCTTGGTCAAAACTCGAAGTTCGAACCAAAATCCGTTTACCCATTCACCCCGAGCCTGAATATGCAATTAGTTTAGAAATTCGACCCCAAATTGAGATCAAATTTCCAATTTTTCCCAATTCTACCCAAAACCTCCAATTTCTACCATAAAATTCCAAGATTCTAGGTTTAATTTTTGTAAATAGAAGTAAAAGATTGAAAGAAACGAGTTAAGGACCATTTCTTTAGTGAAATCTCCCTAGGTCATCTACTCCTTTGAAAATGAGAAGAAAAGGGTTGGAGTTCAAATTAAATGAACTCACTGCCCGACCTTCGCACCTGCGGTGCTTGGGCTGCATCTGCGCGTCCGCACGTGCGGAAAGGAGGACCGCTTCTGCGAAATGGAACTGGGCCCTTGGGGCCGCACCTGCGGACGGTTTTCCGCTTCTGCGGTCCCGCTCTTGCGATGAAGAGTCCGCATCTGCGGAGATCGAAGTGGAGGCCCTGGGTCGTATCTGCGGGTTGTCGCTCGCACCTGCGACCAAAGGCTCGCATGTGCGGGCACACCGGATCTGGTGCACCAACAGCGTTGGTTGTGTTTTAACTCAACTCGCGCCTCACCCGAATGGCACCGGAGCCCTGGGGGCTCCAAACCAAACATGCACACAAGTTTGAAAACATCATTCGGACTTTCTCGTGCGATCAAATCGGCAAAGTAACACCTCGCACTACGAATTTAGCACCAAAATAAATGAAAATTCTCAAGAACACTTAAAGTTACTATTTTCTCAACCGAGAGTCCGAATCACGTCATATAAACTCCTTCTCACCAAATTTTACACACATGGTTTAGATATTATAACGGACCTGTACCAGACGCCGGAAATAAAATACGGGCTCGATACTATTAAGATCAAGCATTAAACACATACTTTAAAACTATAGATTTTTTTGAAATTTAATTTTAGTCAAAAATTTATTTCTCGGGCTATGGACCTCAGAACTGTCGGAACTCGGGAACTCAAAATTCAATTTTAGTCAAAAGTTCATACGCCCAGATCTCATATTTTTTTACGGACCCACCGGGACCGTCGGAAATCGGGTCTAGGTCCGTTTACTCAAAACGTTGACCAAAGTCAACTAAAAATCATTTTTACTTTCCAAAACTATTATTTCTTCTATTTTCCACATAAAGGCCTTTCGGAATTATGCCCGGACCGCCCACGCAAATCGAGCAGGATAAATATAAGATTTTAAGGCTAACGAGCGTGGAATAAAGTCCTAAAATACAAGATGACCCCTTGGGTCATCACAATAATACTATATGTTAGGAATCCTACATAATTACCTTTAGGAATCCTATTAGTATAATTATTGAAATATATGATATTAGCCTTGTAATCTTATTACTTTTCGGATATACTTTTTCAAAAATTCCTATTACTAATTTAATTTGAAAATGTATTATTGTCCAAATCCATTTTAAAACAGCAGAGCCTATATTATTATAACAACGCGAATATAATATTGATAGACCAAAATAGATCTAAAATATTAAACATAAGAACTCATAGGGAAAGGACATAACTGTAATATTTTCTTTTTCTTTATAATAACTTCTATGTTAATTCTTTTAATATTTAAGATTTTAAAATTAATACAATCTTGTCCATTGAATTATTATTCAAAATATGTAGGAATAGTCCTCCATGTTGGTAGTACATTACCACTCTATAATATTCAATGCCAAAACAAAATAAACTGACTGCATAAAGCATTGAAATTGAGAAGAAAAATTCTCACTGTAATATATTATTATATTATATTTGAGCTTCTTTCCTACTCAAATAATATCTTATTAATTTTTTTTGCAATATAGAAAAATATACCCAATTATTGAAGAACAACTAAATTCTTTTTAAAAGAATATAAATGTGTGAGAAATAAAAGAAAAAAGATGGGTAAGAGCCAATACCACTAATGATTTTGCAAACATAAAAATCTAAAATTGGAATGCATCGATCTTTTTACTCTTTAAAAATAAAATTTATGGTGGTTAAAATTATAATCACAGTTAAATATTCAAACATGAGATGAACTAATGTTAAAACCAAATAATCAAATCGTTCAGTTATATTTAGCAAGAGAATCCAATTAT
This sequence comes from Nicotiana undulata, assembly GCA_005239495.1. Lineage (NCBI taxonomy): Eukaryota > Viridiplantae > Streptophyta > Magnoliopsida > Solanales > Solanaceae > Nicotiana > Nicotiana undulata. The sequence goes on along the minus strand of ML274420.1, from coordinate 51,279 downwards.
TATTTTTTAAATTCAACATACGAGTAAACTTGTTTTTCAAGTTAAAAGATAATCTTAGAGTATATAAATTTATTTCATAAAAAGAGTGTTAGAGATTTAAAAAAATATATCACAAAGTAAAAAAAATTAGTATAATATTAAGTAGGCCATGCAAGTGTTTAAGAAAGCACAATTAAGCTAAATCCTGAACAAGAATAAGTATTCAAGAATATATTATAAAAAAATAGACTCTGGTATAGGGGGACTATCCTTGTAAATGCCTCCGACATAATTGAAATAATATTCATCTGTCATGCATTACTTGCAAATGTCAGATCAAGAAGCATGATATTGTTAGCAATAAGAACAAGTGGCGTACTAGCAACTATTGTTTTATGAGGTTGTACAACTCACTTTAGATTTGATATGCCTCTTCAAATAACTAAAATAACCATCACAAATATATTAAATTAGAGCAATAGTATAAGGAAAGCAAAAGTGATAATATGGGATGAAACGCTTTTGGCTAAGCGTCAAACAATAAAAATAATCGCCTAGAGTTTTAGAGATATATTGGATATCGATGAACCGTTGGTGGAAAAATAATAGTCTGGGAGGTGATTTCTATCAAGTACGATTAGTAGTTCCAAAATTGACCAAAGCAAAAACTGTAAAAACTAGCTTGCCAAAATTATACTTATGACCTCAAATGAAAAATATTCAAATGGAAAAAATATAAAAGTAAGAATAGATCCAACATCATTGACTTCTTGCTTCTTGTCAAAAAAGGAAGAAGAGTATCCAATAAAAGATGATTTGGTTCTTCTAGAACACTTGGTTATCAATCTCAATGGTAATAGTTGTCACGACCCAAATTCTAACCTGGGTCGCGATGACGCCTAATACCGATGTTAGGCAAGCCAACACAATTAATCTAGTGAGTCCCATTTATTTTATAAAAACTTTTCCAACAATACCTAAATTTCGATCACTAAGCATGTAAAAATAACAAATGTCAAAGGAAAGTTAAATTGCAGTGATCAATAGAAGTCAAATTTGAATAATTACATCCTCAAAATAATAGTTTACCAATGCGTGTGCCAGGACTTAGTGTCACAAGTATATGGGCATCTAGTAGAATGAACAAAGAATGCATCTACTTTATTGTCCGAAATAGAATAGACAGAATAAGAAAGAGAAAAGACTTCAACGCACTGCTGAACGACATCAAGAGAAGCAACTCATTGTGGAATCTCTACCTCAAAAATCAAGGACGTGCTCCGGACTGGTAACCATATGCACCTGTATCAGAACCTGTACAATTAAGTACAAAAGCGTAGCATGAGTACATAAACATCATGTACCTAGTAAGTATCTAGTCTAATCGTCGAGAAGTAGTGACGAGGGTTCGACTTGACACTTACTACGGCCAAACATTATATTAAACATGAGACTAAGCATGAATATCGTGGATAAATAGCAGAAAATAACAGGAAATAACAAGCTTTTCCATCAATATAATTATACATAAGTTCTTATCATTTCAGTTGACAATTTGTGTTCTAAGGCATTTTAAACAATTCAAGTCACAGTAGTGCCAAGCAAATAGCATACACAGATAGTACTGTGGGCGTACGACCCGATCCAACATAATAATAAAATATGCACTGCGGGAGGGTCGAACGACGTGACTCATAGATGCATATATTACCCCGCTCGCGGATCATACATGTGACGCGAGCAATACAATTAAGCACATAAAGCACGCAAATACAGGATTTATCAAATAAGCAAGTACTCAAGAAATGTCAACTTCTCTTTAAATGTCACAAAAATGTTGTTCACTCTATTATGATCTATTTACCAACTAGATATGATCTAAGCAAGTTAATTTCACAATAAAGTTTCAAGTATAACAAATAAGCATTCTTTTTGGGTCCTAGGCTACCCGAACTTAAGCATGATAGTAGCTACGCACGGACTCTCATCACCTCGTGCGTACGTAGCCCCCACAATTTATAGCGCATGATTAATTACTTCACCTATTGGGAAACATTTCCTCTTACAAAGTTAGAAAGGAGACTTACCTCGTTTCGAGCCTACTTCCACCTCAAGAATGCGCCCAAACCTCCGAATTCGTCGCCCAACAACGCGAAACTAACCAAACATCACATAAACTAATCAATCTATGCTCAAAAGTTCACAATTCCCCCCATTTAAATTATTACCCAATCTAGTTTGCAAGATTCCTGGAATTTATCCCCAGGCCCACATGCTCGGATTCCAAATTTTTTTGAAGAAAATCGTTACCCATAACCTTAGGATCAAGAATATATGATTTTTATTAGATTCCCATAACCGAATTCGTTACCCTTCATTTTGTGATACCCAAAGGGTCATCTTATGAATTAAGACCCCATCACATGCTCATTAGATTTAAAAAGATTAATTTTATTTGCTTCGATTTGCGTGCACAGCCCCGGCGTGAAATCGGAAAATTTTTATGTGAAAATATAAGAAATAATAATATTTAGAGTTAAAATTTGATTTTAGTTGACTTTGGTCAATATTTTGAGTAACACCCGGATCCATATTCTGACAATCCCGAAAGGTCCGCAGTAAAACCTGGGACTTGGGTGTATGCCCAGAATTTAATTCCGTGGTCCCTAGCTTTAGAAATTAATTTTTGAAGAAAATTGTTATGCTGGACTTTTAAGAAAATAAAGAAATGAATTAATGTTTGAAAACGTTGGTATCGGGTCCATATTTTGGTTCCGGAGCCTGGTACATGTTTGTTATAATATTAAGACTTATCAGTGAAATTTGATGGAAATCGGAATTCATTTGACGTGATTCGGACGCCCGGTTGAGAAATAGTGAAATGGAAGTGTTCTTGAGAAAAATCATGAGTTTTGAGGTCAAATTAATAGTTTTAGGTGTTATTTTTGTGATTTGATCGCATGAGCAAGTCCGTATGATGTTTTTAGACTCGTGTGCATGTTTGATTTAGAGCCCCGAAGACTCGGGTGAGTTTCGGATAAGCTACGGAGTGTGTAAAACTCAGATTTTTAGGGTATACACTTTTCATATGAATTTCTTTAAATAGAATTATTCTTTTACATAAATCTATATAATTCCCATTCTTTACCTATATAATTTCTCTCTTTTTATTTTTCAATTTTGGTAGGGTGTTGGGTCAGTATTTGAGAGGATTCTTGACCCAATCACAATGTTCCAAACTTGATATGAACTGGAGTAGAGAAGACAAGGAAGAAAAGGAAAGAAACCAAACAAAATAAACAACAGATCATTATTTCATAGGCACAGTAATTTTGGATACATAAATACAAAGTAGACACCAACATTATAAAACCCACATGGCCATAAGTTCCATATACAACGTACACGTAGGGATTTCATTTTTGTCACTCTCCTACACCGTCTTTCCATGCATACAGTGACCTAATACTTCTTTGTGTTCGAAATTTATTATAATTTTCCTAAAATTAATTTCTTTAAATAGAATTTATTCTTTAGATAAATCTATATAATTTCAATTCTTTTATCGTTAGTGTAATCTTTTCATAACCACGAATTCCTAGAACACCAATCCTCCATCTATTGAAAACCTTGTTTCGCCAAGTTATGAAATTTCCTTACGGCATACTACCATTTCTGATAAACTTCCCGAAGGTGAAGCTTCTTTAATATAGCGAAGAAGAGGGAGCAGACTCCAAAATCCTAGTTCTGAAGGAGGTCTAGTGCTGCAAGCAGAATTAAAAAGGGGCAAATTTTCGAACTACAAAGATCTAGAGGTAATTTTCTTCACGCAAGTTCATCCCAAAGTATTGGTAAACAATTCTAAACTCTTCTCTTTCGATTACTCAATATTTTCATCACTTTTCAATAAAAAATTAAGAATTTTCATGGTAGAAATTGGGGGTTTGGGTAGAATTAGGAAATTTTGTAAATATCAAATTTTGACCTCGAATTTGGGTCGGATTTCGAAACTAATTACATACTCGGGCTCGGGGTGAATGGGTAAACGGAATTTGGTCCGAACTCCGAGTTTGGACCAAGCGGGCCTTGGGTTGGTTTTTAACTTTTATTTTTTGAGAAAACTTAGGAAAATCATAAATTTTCAGTAAAGTTAGTTCCTTTAACATTAATTAATGGTATTAAACTAATTATGATTAGATTCAAGTGTGATGGAGGTGAATTCGAAAGGACAAAGCTATAATTGAGCAGTGAGTGGCCTGCAGAATTGAGGTAAGTGTTGTGTCTAACCTTAGCTTGATGAAATAGGTGTTGTGTGATTACTTGCTACTTGTTTTGTTGCTAAATCCAATGTATAAGTGAAGTGACGAGTACATATACGTTGTTTTCAGGTCATACCATGTGAGTGAATACTAATTCTTGTTATTTTGGTTGCTTTAAAGTCTATCATATGTGACTATTGTTGTTAGTGAATTGTTGAAAGATTAGCATCTGGTTCCACCGAGATGAATATTATTCTGAATACTGAGTTGAGATTGAAATGATGATGATAGTAACCATGATGAAATATTGATTTCTTGTGAAATCCCTTTGAGAACATCGAGTTGAGATTGAAATATTAAATGGTGATAGAAACTACGATAAAATACTGATTCCTTGTGAAATTCCTTTTTATATGTTAGTGATGATTTATTTATATTGTGAGAAAGAGTGTAAAGCACGAAGGGTGATGTCGTGCATGATTTAATTATATTGTGAGGAAGAGTGTAAAGCTCGAAGGGTGATGCTGTGCATGCTTTAATTATATTGTGAGGAAGAGTGTAAAGTACGACGGGTGATGCCGTACATGATTTATTTATATTGTGAGGCAGAGAGTAAAGCACGAAGGGTGATTCCGTGCATTCTTAGTTATAATCTGGTGAGGATGAGAGTAAAAGCACAAAGGGTGATGCCGTGTATTCTATTTATTATTTGGTGAGGATGAGAGTAAAAGCACAAAGGGTGATGCCGTGTATTCTATTTATTATTTGGTGAGGATGAGAGTAAAAGCACGAAGAGTGATGTCATGCAACTTCCATTTCTATTTTTAATTGCTAAAATTACTGTTGATCACTGTCTGTTTTTGTCTTATTGTTTTCCTCATTTCTTATGTTAAAAATTCCCCATCGCATGCTCCCTTCCCATTATTTGCTGTTTTTAATTCCTTAATTGGTGTTATTCCTGCTAGCATGATTATATGTATGTATATATATATATATATATATATATATATATATATATATCACTACTTCACCGAGGTTAGGCTCGGCACTTACTCAATACATGGGGTTGGTTGTACTGATACTACACTCTGCACTCTTTTGTGCAGATCCAGGTACTGGCCAAAGTTAGGATATTTTAGTAGCAGACATCGTTATTCGGAGACACGAGGTAGATCTGCTGGCGTCCGCAGATTCCCGGAGTCTTCTCTATATTATTTAGAGTATTGTTTTATTTGATTCAAAACAATTATACATTATTTCTTGAGCCAATTATTTGTATCATCCTTTAGTAGTTCGTGAATTGTGACTCCAAACCCTGGGTAGCTAGATATTATAATTAGCTTCGATTTTCGTTTATTATTTCTCATTTTATTCAGTATTCATTTATTTGATAACTCTAGAATTAGTGTGGTTATTTAATAGCTTAAAGTATCGAATTCCTCAAACATTGGCTTGTCTAGCAAGTATGGTGTTAGGCGCTATCACGATCCCGCGGGTTGGAAATTTGGGTCGTGACAAGTTGGTATTAAAGCACAAGGTTTCCTAGGTCTCACAATTCACGAACAAGCTCAATAGAGTCTGGGGGATCGGTACAGAGACGTCTGTACTTATCTCTCAGAAGCTATAAAGTTAAGAACAATTTTATTTCTATTCTACTCTATCGTGCGAATTTATTCTATCATTGATGATTGAACTCATATATTCTTGTCCTCTCACAAATCTCGACAACACGCAAAGCATCTACAATCGGACAAGAGATGAAGCCCCAATGACAGCTACGATTTGGGAAAGAGACAGAAGCAGAGCTCAATCTAGAACTCGAACATCAACACCTATTGTAAAGCCTCAAATGGATCTAGACGCGGAGGTTCTAGCTCAGTCCGTACATGTTGGACCAGTTCAGATTCCAGAAGGATTTATAGCTACTCCAGTGTTGCAGGATGCACTAATCCATTTATTGAGGTTGGACCAGTTTACCAAACTATTTCCACTCAATTTCAGTGGTACATCTTTTGAGGACCCACATAATTTTCTTGACCAGTGTTATGAAGTATTGCAGAACATGGGAATATTTAAAAGAAATGGTGTTGATTTATATGAGCTGCGGAGTTTAACATTGTGGATTATCAGACTTTGTGACCTATGATTTCGTGCCAAGTGGGGTAGTAATAGAATGCAGGGTCATGTGTTATATCGATTTTGGCGTGGAATGTATAAGGCTCGAGATTTTGCAACAAATAAAGCTGGTACTTGCAGCATGTCTTCCTCCTTAATAACCCTATACCTCAGTACCAAAAGAGTTATATAAACAACTTTAAACCTACAGAAGGTCTACTCGGCGTGGAAGTCACGGTTGTGGATTTTGGGGGCGATGTAGAAGGAGTACAGTGATTGACGAGCTTCTAGATTGTGTGGTTCGTGACAAGATTTATCTGTATAGGGCTCTACTTTTGTGATCATTGTGCATCAATAAGGGATAAGAGTTACCCCAAAGAATAACGAGGAGTATATGAATAAATGAGGTAGCCCAGTAGTGTTTAGTCAGCATAGTAAAAGAAGAAATTGGCCGCCAGTGGTTGTGTCAAGCCTACGAAGAGGGCGACCAACCAATGCAACATCAAGTACTTGGTTCAGTTATCATTAATACTTTTGAAGGAGTTTTTTTCTCAGATTTTCCAAAATGCGTGGCGCATTGGGTCTGAACGGTTTCGTCATGTCACCATGACGGTATCACAATATGCCATCAAGTTCAATAAATTAGCCCTTCATACTCCTTCTTCGGTTCATATAGCCAGAGAGCGAGTCAACAGACTCATTAAAGAACTCAATTATTATCGTAAAATTTTGTACGACTCAGGGTAGATTGATACTTAATTTCGGCTAGTGGTAGAAATGTCCTAGATGTAAGAGTGTGTCCGAGATGAGAAAAGAGGAAGCTAAGGAGACTAAGAGGTCTCAAGGTTCTAAACTATTTAGTGGATTCTACTCTGCAACCACAAATTACTATGGCATGGGCTCGGGCAACCGTCTAACCCAGTCCATACATCTGATTACTCGGGGTGCTCCGATGAGTTCTTTTAATGCACTACCGCTACGAGATTCTCACAATGATTATTCCGGTTATTCGGCATAAACTCGGTATAAGAATCTGAACCCGAGAAAGCGGTTGCTATGAATGTGGCGATATGAGGGACATCATGAGAAAATTGTCCTAGACGTGGGAGAGACATATTTCATCAGAGCACTCAAGCTACGTTCTCCATTGCAGTTACAACTCAACTTACATGACCAGCTGGGGGAAGGGGTCGGAATGTCGAAGGTGGAGGTCAGACTCCTAGAGGTGGAGACATCATGTTGATATATTTTCTATGGTATGGCTGAGGTCGCTACACCGGATGGAGTCATTACAAGTACAATCTCTAGTTATTATAAAGTGACAATTTCCTTAACTTGATTCGGTTATGAGTATCTAGGAAAGTCCTCCTAATGTGCTGCACTCTTGTGTGAGCTTCGTAACCCTGAAATCAATTTTTGTGAATACTCATATTGGGAGATTCTATAGAGATAACTATGTCTATCATTACGTGTTGTAATTTTGTTTAACGCAAAATATTTAATAAGAAGAAAATGGAATGTTTCGATTGTCATGATGTGCATATTACTTGTGATTTAGAACTTAGGGCGATATCCTCGCATTTTAATATGATTTGATATGTTTAAATCAGGGCTATCAGCCGCGGTGGAAGCTGTATAAGGACGAGATCCTCGTGATGAAAATTCTTGTGTTTAAATTCTCCCTTGTGAAATTAAAATTTGTACTATAGTACTAATGGGGAGTCAGGCTTGTTAGGTTTATTTGAAAAATTTTGTATAAAATTATTTGTGCATAATTTTCCAAATTCGTGTTAAAATTATTGAGCTTTAACCTACGAGGTAGGTGCCCGCCTATGTGGCGTTAAATGAGACACGTTAATTCGGGCAAATAATTTGAGTTCTTCATGCATCGCATCTCGTTAACAGTATTCTAAAGGTTTGAAAGGAGATTATTGCTAACGTGAAGTAATTTGATGATTATGTGATTGACTATGAACAACTATTAAGATCATATTGAGCCAAAATGGTGTTTCATTCATATGGTCGGACGAGTGTGAGGCGAGCTTTCCGAAGCTCAAGATAGGCTTGACTTCAGCACCGGTGTTGGTGTTACCATCAGGTTCAGGATCCTTCACGGTATATTGTGATGCCTCCCGTATTGGGCTTGGAGCAGTATTGATGCAAGAGGGCAGAGTGATTGCATATGCGTCTCGGCAGTTGAAATTCCATTAGAAGAATTATCATGTCCACGACTTAGAGTTGGCAGCCATTATTCACGCATTGAAGATTTGGGGGCACTATCGTTATGGTGTGCAGTGTGAGGTTTTCACGGATCATCGGAGTCTTCAATACTTGTTCAAGCAAAAGGGTCTTAATTTGATACAGAGAAGATTGTTAGAGTTATTGAAAGATTATGACGTCACATCCATCAGGAAGTGGTTTGAGATTACTGAAGTATTGCTCTGCCAATCCAACTGTAATATTTAAATCTTTCAGCTTATATGTTTGTTGGCAATCAGACCTTGAAAACCTGTTCTTTGATTCACCTTCACAACAAGTACTTTGGATCCATCAAATGGGTGAACATTTAGAAGCTTCTCCGTTGCAACAAGGATGGAACCAAACAATCACATGCGGGGATGTTTTCGCGGAGCTACTAAGAGGTGCTCTATTTTGCTGAACTGGACATCTAATGTTGGTGGTCCTTCTTGAAGTATTATTTCATGCGGTAGATGATGCTCAAAGGTGTAAGACAAGAATAACTAGAAACATTTTCAGGTTTTAGACAATTCAAAACTAGGTCCTAAAGCTTGTTCTTTGCATTATAAAACCAGCAGAAATTACTTTGTTCTAAGCTTGAAGAGACCTATATGTGAAAGAAAAATTCTTTCGCCTAATGCACAAGATAATTACTGGAATTTTTACTCCCTTCACATAGAAATGGTTCGGCAGTACAAGAATGAATAATTGGTAATGAAGGAAACAACTAGCAAAAAAAAGAAGCCAGCAAAACTTCTTGGCAAAACTGCAATGCCAAAGGCTAGTGAGCATAAGTTCGAAGATTTTTACTTAAAGATGCATATACTTAGTTGATTACATGATGTTTTGCATTTCATTTAGAAAGTTCATTAGTCCATCTTAAAACCATTAAGTTGACCATATTTTATTTGTGTGGCCTTTTAAGTTTTTTGAATCTAGAGAATCTATAACTTCGCGTTTAAGGGCAAGATATTGGAACAAAGCACTGTAGCCATTCTATATTAATTTTATTTGCCTCGATTTACATGCGCAGTCCAGGCGTGAAATCGAAATTTTTTTTATGTGAAAATATAAGAAATAATAATTTTTAGAGTTAAAATTTGATTTTAGTTGACTTTGGTCAACACTTTGAGTAAACGAACCCAAATCCGTGTTCCGACGATCTCGGGAGGTCCGCATTAAAATATGAGACTTGAGCGTATGCCTGGAATTTTCACGATCCCAAACCTACACTGGCCGTGATGGCGCCTATCCTGATACTAGGCTAGCAAATCTACCTCAACTGAAAAATAAACCTTTCCGTTTAAAGCATAAGTTTTCATATTCCATTAAAGTTCTTCCTTTAAATCTATTCAACAATAACATTTAATCAGGATCTAAACACAGCCCCAACATATGGAGTCAACCGTCATGAGCATCTAAAGAGTAATATAGTATGATACCATTTCTTAGCTAATACAAGTCTAGAAATAAGAAAATCAATAGACTAGGAATGGAAAAGGGCATGTTGTGGACGCCGAACAACTACCTCAATCCCCGAACGAGCTTCCAAGGCAAATGAAAATCAGCTAGCGCTCTGATCCGGTACCTGAATCTGCACACATGGTTCAGGGACTAACGTGAGTACGCCAACTCAGTAAGTAACAACCATAACTAAAGACTTGAGTGCAGTAACGAGCATTTTAAAATCAGTAAGAAAATCATGTGATAAACAGCAGGAGAATAATTATATAACAAGTCAGGAAATCCCCATTTCGAATCTGTTCCTAAAATCCCAAGTCTCTATTAAAATCTCGTGTAAAACAATGTTATAACAGTTTCATTGGAGGATTAGTGTAAAAAGGGAGTGAAAACAATAGTTTTATAAATATTGGTCTCTCGGGCTAGCCTCTCAGTCACTCGTGACTCCACTATCATAATTCAATGCTCACACTCAACGCTCGCACTCAACAGTACCATGTATATATATAACCGTTGCGGCGTGCAACCCGATCCACATAATATCCGCTGCGTCGTGCATCCCAATTCAATCATAGTCGACTGCGCTCACTGGGGGTGTATAGACTCCGGGAGGGGATCCTACATCCCAAGCGCTTATCGCTGCGGCGTGCAACCCGATCCACACACACACACACACTCCCTCTCTCTCTCTTACACACACACACACACACACACACACACACACACACACACATATATATATATATATATAATGCTGCGGCGTGCAGCCAGATCTACCAATATCCTCACAATTCGACTCTCGGCCTCACTCAGTCATCATCCTCACAAGCCACTTGGGAAACTCATCACAAATCACGGGGACTCAGCCCAACTCGTCACAAACTACGGGGACTCATCCCAAAATATCTCTCAATATTCTAAAACAAGGTGATAACAGTAATAAGCAGCGAACATGAATAAAGCATGATTGTGTTCATATTTTCTATAAAATTAGTGAGAGAATAGTGGAAAAATACCCCTAAGGGTCTAAACAGATTGGCACAAGGCCCCAAACATGGCATACATCCCATAATATAGTATAAATCTAAAAAATACATGATATCATATGATTTCAAATCAAACATGCGGCTTAATAGCCGTTACGGGACGGACCAAGTCACAATCCCTATCGGTGCACGCCCACATGCTCTTCACCTAGCATGTGCGTCACTTCATTTATCAAAGCAATACGAAATACCGGGGTTTCATACCCTCAGGTCTAGATTTACAATCGTTACTTATCTCAAACCGGTCCAAATACTAATCTGCGATGCTATTTCCCCTCGAATCGGCCTCTGATCGCTCCAAATCTAACCAAAATCAGATTAACATTATCAATATATGCTAGGGAGACGAAACCCATTAAAAATTAGGCACTAATCCGAAAATTCGCCAAACCCGACCCCCGGGCCCACGTCTCAGAACTCGATAAAAATCACATCACAAGAATCTTCATCCTTCCCCGAGTCTATACATACCTAGAACATCAAAATTGGACCTCAAATGGACCCACAAATCCCCAATTCAAAGTCTAGAATCTCAAGCCCTAATCCCTCAATTTTAATCACAAATTTCCATAAATTTCACCCTAATCAGTCAAATAATATCACATAAATGAGTTTTAGGTCCAAAAATCATACCTCCACGAAGTTCTCTTGATTTCCCTCTTCAAAATCCTCTCTCAAGCCCAAACACGTATGAAAATGTTGATGAAATAACCCAAAATTCGCGAAGTTTGATATTTATACCTTCTGCCCAGGAAAGAATTGCACTTGCGGTCCTATTCTTCGCACCTGCAGTCCCAGGTGCAAACCTGCGGAAAATCATTAAAGAGCCAAATTCCGCATCTGCGGTCATCCAGGCGCACCTGCAGGCTCGCAGGTGCGGTCCTTTTCCGCATCTGCGGTCAATCCTCCACCAGGCCATAATCCGCATCTACGACTTATCCTCCGCTTCTGCGGTCCCCTAACCGCAGGTGCGGTTGCAACAGAACCAACAAGTTAAGCTGCATTTCCAACTTTCAAACTCCCCGATAGCTATCCGAACTCATCCCGAGGCCCCCGGGACCTCAACCAAAAATACGAAAAAGTCATAAATGATCACCCGAACTTAGTCGAACCCTCGGAACACCCAAAATAACATCAAAACATAAAATCAACCCATGATTCAAGCCTAAGGATCTTCAAACTACCAAAAATCGCCAACGATGCCGAAATTAGCCAAACCTCGGCCGAATGACCTGAAAGTTCGCACACACATCCAAAATGACACAACGAACATTTCCAACTTCCGAAACTCCATTCCGACCCGGATAGCTAATTTTCCACTGCTGATCAAAATTTTCCAAAAACTCAATTTTGCCAATTCAAGCCTAATTCTACTCCGGACCTCACAACCACATTCCAAACACACTCCTAAGTCCCAAATCACCTAACGAAGCTATACGAGCCATAAAATCAACATTCCGAGGTTGTTTACCAAATAGTCAACTTTCGGTTGACTTTTCTAACCATTAGGCCAACTTAAGAGACTAAGTGTCTCATTTATCACCACGACCACTCCGAACCCGAACCAATCGACCCGACACAACATAAATAGGTTATACAACATGTGATAAAGAAGAAATAGGGGAAACGGGGCTAATCTCACAGAACGACCGGCCAGGTCGTTACATTCTCCCTCTCTTAAACAAGCGTTTGTCCTCGAACGGGTCTAGAAACATACCTGGAGTATCAAATAAGTGAGGGTATCTGCTCCGCATCTCCCGCTCGATCTCCCAGGTGGCCTCCTCTACCGGCTACCCTCTCCACTGCACCTTCTCTGAAGCTATATGCTTAGACCTTAATCTTCTGACCTGACGACCCAAAATAGCCACGAGTTCTACCTTATAAGACATATCACCCTCAAGCTGAACCGTGCTGAAGTCCAAAACATGAGACGGGTCACCAATATACTTCCGAAGCATGGAAACATGGAATACCGGATGGACACTCGATAAGCTGGGTGGCAAAGCAAGTCTATAAGCCACCTCTCCAATCCTCTGAAGAACCTCAAAAGGCCTAATGAACCGGGGACTCAACTTTCCCCTCTTCCCGAACCGCATAACACCCTTCATAGGCGACACCTTCAGCAGAACCTTCTCCCCAACCATGAAAGACACATCCTGGACCTTCCGGTCCGCGTAACTCTTCTGCCTAGACTGCGCCACGTGAAGCCGCTTCTGAATCAATTTCACCTTATCCAACGCATCTTGTACCAAATCTATGCCTAGTAGCCTAGCCTCACCCGGCTCAAACCAACCAACCGGAGATCTACACCTCCTACCATATAAAGCCTCATACGGAGCCATCTGGATACTCGACTGGTAACTATTATTATATGCAAACTCCGCGAGTGGCAGAAACTGGTCCGATGAACCCCCAAAATCAATGACACAGGCACGCAACATGTCCTCCAGAATCTGAATAGTGCGCTCTGAATGCCCGTCCGTCTGAGGGTGAAATGCTGTGCTCAGCTCGACCTGAGTATCCAACTCTCTTTGCATGGACCTCCAAAATTGAGACGTGAACTAAGTACCTCTGCCCGAAATGATAGAAACTGGAACACCATGCAACCGGATAATCTCCCGGATATAAATATCAGCTAACCGCTCCGAGAAATAGGTAGTACCAACATGAATGAAGTGTGCGGACTTGGTCAGCTGATCCACAGTGACCCATATAGCATCGAACCTCCTCGAAGTCTATGAGAGCCCAACTACAAAGTCCATGGTGATCCGCTCCCACTTCTACTCGGGAATCTCCAACCTTTGATGCAATCCACCTGGTTTCTGGTGCTCATACTTGACCTGTTGACAGTTGAGACACCGGGCTACAAATCCAACAATATCCTTCTTCATCCGCCTCCACCAATAGTGCTGTCTCAGATCCTGATACATCTTCGCAGAACCCGGATGGATGAAATACCGCTAGCTGTGGTCCTCTGCTAGAATCAACTCTTGAATCCCATCCACATTAGGCACACATATCCGACCCTGCATCTTCATAACACCATCCTCACCAATAACCACATACCTGGCATCACCTCGCCGGACCCTATCCTGAAGAACGAGCAAGTGTGGGTCATCATACTGGTGCTCTCTAATCTGATCATAAAGAGAAGACCCGGAGGCTACACGAGCTAACACCCGGCGAGGCTCTTATAGATCCAATCTCACTAGCTGGCCCGCTAAAGCCTGAACATCAAGTGCCAATGGTCTCTCTGCTGCTGGAAGATATGCTAGACTCCCCAAACTCTCTGCTCTGCGACTCAAGGTATCGGCCACTACATTGGCCTTCCCCGGATGGTATCATAGTCCTTGAGAAGCTCCAACCACCTCCTCTGACGAAAATTCAAATCCTTCTTCTTAAATAGATGTTGCTGACTACGATGATCAGTGAAAACCTCACAATGTACCCCATACAAATAATGACGCCAAATCTTCAAGGCGTGAACAATGGCTTCTGGCTCGAGATTATGCACGGAATAATTCTTCTCATGAGTCTTAAACTGGCGCAACGCGTAGGCAATCACACTACCCTCCTGCGTCAAGACACAACCGATGCCTATCCTAGAGGCATCACAATAGATGGTATAAGAACCTGAAGCTAGTGGCAATACTAACACTGGAGCTGAGGTCAAAGAAGCCTTGAGCTTCTGAAAGCTCTCCTGACACTCGTTCGATCACCTGAACGGAGCACCCTTCTGGGTCAATTTGGTCAAGGGCGAAGCAATAGAAGAAAACCCCTCCACAAAGCGACGATAATACCCCGCCAAACAAAGGAAGCTCCTAATATTTGTAGCTGAGGACGGTCTGGGCCAACTCTGCACCGCCTCTACCTTTTTCAGATCAACCCGAATACCCTCGTTGGACACCACGTGTCCCAAGAAAGCTACGGAGAAAAGCCAAAACTCACACTTGGAGAACTTTGCATAAAGCTTCTCCTCCCTCAGTCTCTGTAAAACAACTCTCAAATGCTGAGCATGCTCCTCCTAGCTACGAGAATATACCAGGATGTCATCAATGAACACACTAACAAAGGAATCCAAATACGGCTGAAACACGTTGTTTATCAAATGCATGAATGATGCTGGGGCATTGGTCAGCCCAAAGGATATCACCAGAAACTCATAATGACCATAACAAGTCCTGAAAGCTGTCTTGGGAATATCAAAATCCCGAATCTTTAGCTAATGATACCTGGATCTCAAGTCAATCTTAGAGAACACTCTAGCTCCCTAAAGCTGGTCGAACAAATCATCAATACGAGGTAAAGGATACTTACTCTTGACTGTAACCTTGTTCAACTTCTGATAATCAATACACATACGCATAGAACCATTCTTTTTCTTCACAAACAACACCGGTGCACGCCAAGGTGACACACTAGGCTGAATGTACCCCTTATCTAGAAGTTCCTAAAGCTGCTCTTTTAATTCCTTCTATTCCGCTGGTTCCATGCGATAAGGTGGGATAAAAATAGGTTGAGTGTCTGGCACCATATCAATACCAAAATCGATGTCCTTGTCAGGTGGCATGCCTGGCAGATCTGCAGGAAACACGTCCGAAAAATCACGGACCACATGAATAGAATCAATAGTGGGAGTCTCAACAATGACATCCCTCACAAAATTCAAATATGATAAACACCTTTTTTCTACCATACGCTGAGCTTTCAGGTAGGAAATCACCCTACTAGGCACATACTCAATAGAACCTCTCCACTCTACCCTCGGAAATCCTAGCATAGCTAAGGTCACAGTCTTAGCGTGACAATCAAGAACAACATGACATGGAGATAGCCAATCCATGCCCAATATCACATCAAAATCAACCATGCTAAGTAACAAAAAATCCACTCGGGTCTCCAAACCCCCAATAGATATCACACACGACCGATACACACGGTCCACGATAATAGTATCGCCCACCAGAGTCGACACATGAACAGATGTAACTAAAGACTCATGGGGCATATCCAGAAAATGAGCAAAGTATGATGAAACATAAGAATACGTGGAACCATGATCAAATAATACCAAAGCATCTCGGTGACAAACTGAGACAATACTTGTAATCACTGTATCTGAAGCCATAGCATCTGGTCTGTCTGGGAGTGCATAAATACGAGCCTGACCTCCACCTTCTTGACCTCCCCCTCTAGGGCGGCCTCTAGCTATCTGACCCCCACCCCTAGCTGCCGGGGCGGGCGGTGAAGTAGCTGGAGCTGAAATCGAAGGCTGACTCCTCGGCTGAGATGGGCCCCCAAGAAGTCGAGGACATTATCTCCTCATGTGCCCGAACTCCCCACACTCATAACAACTCCTTGGTGCGGGATACGGGGACTAAAGGGAACCCCTGGCACTAGGATAGACACTAGAAGAACCATGCATAGAGGAACCCTGAACATATGGTGCTCGAGATGAACTCTGGGCTTGAAGAGCACTGAATGAAGAACGACGTAGATGAGAACTGCGGGTACCCTACCCCGATGATGCACCACTATAAGCTGGGCGAACTGGCGGAGGAGGCCTAAATGAGCGGCCTCTACCATGCTAAAACTGCCCTCTGGAAGGAGTACCGCTGAAACTACCAGATCCACAAGGCCTCTTGACCTCCCTCTCATCTCGCTCCTAACGATGAACTACCTCAATATCCCGGGAAATATCCACAACCTGCTCAAAAGTGGCACCCGATACTCTCTCTGTGGTCATCAGAATACGAAGCTGATAAGTGAGGCCATCCATAAACCTCCCGATCCTCGCTCTCTCAGTAGGGACCAACTCTGAAGCATGACGAGCTAGATCTGAAAATCTCATCTCATACTGCGTCAATGTCAACTCTCCATGATGCAGCTGCTCGAACTATCTACGCAGCTCATCTCTGTGAGACTAGGGAACATACTTCTCTACGAAGAGAGTGGAGAACTGCTCCCAAGTAAGGGGTGCTGCACCAACAGGCCTATGCCTCTCATAAGACTCCCACCAAGTAAAAGTAGCCCCTAAAAACTGGAAGGTAACAAACAAGACCCCACTGGTCTCTAGTATCCCTGCAGTACGAAGCATTCTATGACACTTGTCCAAGAAACCTTGGGCATCCTCTCCCTCAGCACCACTGAATGTCGAAGGCTGAAGTCTACTAAATCTCTCCAACCTATGGCGGGAACCTGATCTTGAATAGTAGGTGGATCTACAGGTACTGCCCCGACTGCTGCACGAGCTGAACCCCTACCTCTACCATAGCCTCGACCTCTCGCTGGCCTAGCTGGTGTCTGGTCACCCTGATTAGTAGCGCGTGTCCTCACCATCTGTGAGAGAATGAAACAACAGAAGTTTAGTTTCTAGAATCAACAGAATGGCACGACGAAATTCAAGAATGTGAGCTTTTCCTAAAGGTTCTGTAGCCTCTCGAAGATAAGTAGAAACGTCTCTGTACCGATCCGCAAGACTCTACTAAATTTGCTCATGACCGGGGAGTCCTATGTAACCTAGGCTCTGATACCAACTTGTCAGGACCCCAAACCTACACTGGCCGTGATGGCGCCTTTTGTGATACTAGGCTAGCCAATCTACCTCAACCAACAAATAAAACTTTCCGTTTAAAGCATAAGTTTTCATATTCCATTAAGGTTCTTCTTTTAAACCTGTTAAACAATAACATTTAATCAAGATCTAAATAGACCCCATATATCTGGAGTCAAGCGTCATGAGCATCTAAAGGTAACACAGTATGATACCATTTCTTTGCTAATACAAGTCTGGAAATAAGAAAAATCAATAGACTAGTAATGGAAAAGGGCATGTTGTAGACGCTGAATAGCTACCTCAATCCCCGAACGATCTTCCAAGGCAAATGAAAATCAGCTAGCGCTCTGATCCGGTACTTGGATATGCAAACATGGTGCAGGGAGTAACGTGAGTAAACAAACTCAGTAAGTAACAACCATAACTAAAGACTTGAGTGCAGTGACGAGAATTTTAAAATCAGTAAGAAAATCACGTGATAAACATTAGGAGAATAATTATATAACAAGTCAGGAAATCCCCATTTCGGATCTGTTCATAAAATCCCAAGTTTGTATTAAAATCTCGTGTAAAACAATATTATAGCAGTTTAATTGGAGGCTTAGTGTAAAAAGGGAGTGAAAACAATAGTTTCATAAATATTGGTCTCTCGGGCTAGCCTCTCAGTCACTCGTGACTCCACTATCATAAGTCAATGCTCACACTCAACACTCGCACTCAACAGGTACCATGTATATATATAACCTCTACGGCGTGCAACCCGATCCACATAATATTCGATGCGGCGTGCAGCCCAATCCAATCATAGTCGACTGCGCTAACTGGGGGTGTACAGACTCCAGGAGGGGCTCCTACAGCCCAAGCGTTATATTGCTGCGGCGTGCAGCCCGATCCAATATCTCGCTGCGGCGTGAAACCCAATCGACACACACACACACACACACTCAGTCATGATCCTCACAAGCCACTCGGGAAACTCATCACAAATCACGGGGACTCAGCCCAACTCGTCACAAACTACAGGGACTCAGCCCAACTCGTCACAAACTACAGGGACTCAGCCCAAAATATCTCTCAATATTCTAAAATAGGGTGATAATAGTAATAAGCATCGAACATGAATAAAGCATAACTGTGTTCATATTTTCTATAAAAATAGTGAAAGAATAGTAGAAAAATACCCCTGAGGGTCTAAACATGTAGTCACAAGGCCCCAAACATGGCATACAACCTATAATATAATATAAATCTAAAAAATACAAGATATCATATGATTTCAAATCAAACACGCTGCTTAATAGTTGCTATGGGACGGACCAAGTCACAATCCCTATCGGTGCACTCCCACACGCTAGTCACCTAGCATGTGCGTCACCTCATTTATCAAAACAATATGAAATACCGGGGTTTCATACCCTCAGGTCTAGCTTTACAATCGTTACTTTCCTCAAACCGGTCCAAATACTAATCCGTGATGCTCTTGCCCCTCGAATCGGCCTCCGGTCGCCGCAAATCTAACCAAAATTAGATTAACATTATCAATATATGCTAGGGAGACGAAACCCATTCAAAAATTATTAAAAGTAGGCATAAATCCTGAAATTAGAAAAACCCGATCCTCGAGCCCACATCTCGGGACTCGATAAAAATCATACCACAAGAATCTTCATCCTTCCCCGAGCCTATACATACCAAGAACATCAAAATCGGACCTCAAATGGCCCATCAAATCCCCAATTAAAAGTCTAGAATCTCAAGACCTAATCCCTCAATTTTAGTAACAAACTTCTATAAATTTCACCCCCAATCAGTCAAATAATATCATATAAATGAGTTTTAGGTCCAAAAATCTTACCTCCACGAAGTTCTCTTGATTTCCCTCTTCAAAACCCTCTCTCAAGCTCAAACCCATATGAAAATATTGATGAAATAACCCCAAAATTTGCGAATGTTGATATTTATACCTTTTGCCCAGGAAAACCGCACTTGCGGTCCTATTCTTCGCACCTGCGGACCCGCACCTGCGGTCCCAGGTGCGCACCTACGAAAAATCATTAAAGAGCCAAATTCCGCATCTGCGGTCATCCAGTCGCACCTGCGGGCTTGCATGTGCGATGATTTTTCCGCATCTGCGGCCAATCCTCCACCAGGCCATAATCCACACCTGCGACGTTTCCTCCACTTCTGCGGTCTCGCACCTGCGGTCCCCTAACTGCAGGTGTGGTTACAACAGAACCAACAGCTTCAGCTATATTTCCAACTTTCAAACTCCCCGATAGCTATCCGAACTCATCCCGAGGCCCCGGGACCTCAACCAAAAATACGAACAAGTTATAAATGACCACCCGAACTTAGTCGAACCCTCGGAACACCAAAAATAATATCGAGACATCAAATCAACCCATGATTCAAGCCTAAGGATCTTCAAACTTCCAAAAATCGCCAACGATGCAGAAACTAACTAAACCTCATCCGAATGACCTGAAAATTCTCACACACATCCAAAATGACACTATGAAGCCGTTCCAACTTCCGGAACTCCGTTCTGACCCCGGTAGCTAATTTTCCACTACTGATCGAAATTCGCCAAAAACTCAATTTCGTCAATTCAAGCCTAATTCTACTCCAGACCTCACAACCACATTCCGAACACACTCTTAAGTCCCAAATCACCTAACGAAGCTATTGGAGACATAAAATCCACATTCCAAGATTTTTTACCTAATACTCACCTTCTGGTTGACTTTTCTAACAATTAGGCCCACTTAAGAGACTAAGTGTCTCATTTCTCACCACGATCACTCCGAACCAACCGACCCAAAAAAATATAAATAGGTTATACAACATGTGATAAAGTAGAAATATGGGAAACTGGGCTAATCTCACGGAACGACCGGCTGAGTCGTTATAGGAATTTAAATCCGAGGTCCCTATCTTTAGCAATCAATTTTTGAAGAATATTGTTATGCTGGATTTTTAAGGAAATAAAGAAATGCATTAATGTTTGAAACTGTTGGTATCGGGCCCGTATTTTGGTTCCAGATCTTGGTACAGGTTTGTTATGATGTTCAAGTGTTATTTGTGAAATTTGGTGAAAATCAGAATTTATTTGACGTGATTCGGACGTCCCGTTGAGAAATAGTGAAATGGAAGTGTTCTTGAGAAAAGTCATGAGTTTTGAGGTTAAATTCATAGTTTTAGGTGTTATTTTTGTTAATTGATTGCATGAGCAAGTCCGTATGATGTTTTTAGACTCGCGTGCATGTTTGGTTTAGAGCCCCAAGGGCTCGGGTGAGTTTCGGATAGGCTACAGTGTGTATAAAACTCAAATTTACTCACTTGAGCCCTCGGGGCTCCACTCTGAATACTCAACCAAGTCCCACAACACTATACAAACTTGCTCGCATGATCAAAACACTTAAATAACATCAAAAACTAAGAATCACACCCTAAAACCTTTTGAATCAAACTTATGAACTTTAAGTTCTTTCTTCTACTTCCAACGTATCGAAACGTACTTATACTACTCGGAATGATACCAAATTTTGCGTGCAAGACTTAAATGGCATTACTGAATTATTCGAGTCTCAAAATTTTGTTCGGACCTCGATATCACAAAAACACGTTCCAAACCTCAATTTTTGAACTTCAAGAATCATATTTCATTATTTGGTGTCGAAACGCTTCCGGGTCATCAAAAACTCGTTTGAAACATATGCCCAAGTCTGAAATCATCACACGAACCTATTGGAACCTTTAAATCCCAATTCCGAGGTCGTTTACTAAAAATATTGACTGACGTCAAACTTGGCCTTTCAGACCAACCTTAAGGAACTAAGTGTTCCAATTCA
Organism: Nicotiana undulata; assembly: GCA_005239495.1. Lineage (NCBI taxonomy): Eukaryota > Viridiplantae > Streptophyta > Magnoliopsida > Solanales > Solanaceae > Nicotiana > Nicotiana undulata. Next base: position 29,774 of record ML274420.1, on the reverse strand, counting down.
AACCCAAACTCTTTCAAATCCCGAACCAACAATCCCCACAAGTCATAAATCATTAAAAGAAAGTACATGAAGTCTTATTTAGAGGCACGGGGTTTTAAAAAGCAAAATAACTGATCAGGTCGTTACAATAGTAGTGCGTTTAATAAGGAAAATATATATTTCATCATTAGATTAAAACGCAATTAGTGCAAACTACATGATAGAAATTAAAAAGCCATCTTAGCTAGCAGAAATGAATATGCAGATCATCTATATAAAAGGTTGATTGTTAAGTTTTATGGTAAAAAAATAATATTTTTTAGTTTTGACTCGGCAGAAGATGATATCAACAATAACTACTAAGAAGAATACTTAAATACTTTAATACCAAATGGCCTTCTATCATACATGTTTGTTATCAAGTTCATTATTTATTAGCTATGTTAGTGTCACCATATATATAATAGACTAAGTTAAAATTGATCTTCCATTGCATATAGGTTGATTTTGAAGAAACATATGTATGTCATGCTACTGAAAACTTAGATCCGGTGAATAACTTATGTAATAGTACACATATGCTATATAGAAATTTTGACAATAACGTCATACATGCATAACTTATGATACTGGTCAATATGCTTTTAAGTATGTATTTATCCCTGAATTCAACTTTCGTCTCCCGCAATTAAAGAATATCCTTTTAAATTTGTGTAATTTTTTTTTCCAGTATGTTTATATTGTTATAAAACAATATAGAAGAAGAAGAATATTGAATAGAAAAGTAGAGAGAGAGAGAATTCTTATTGCTTGAGATGATTTACAATAGGGTAAGGCCCCTCTATTTATAGGGGAAAATGACTTAGCCACAAAGTAAAACTCTATAAAATATAGACATTCACTCTAATTACAATTCTATTCATAACACTCCCCCTTGAATGTCTAATCAATAAGTAATGTGCCTCATTAAAATCTTAACTAAAATAAAATCCAGTGGGAAAAAAATTCTCGTAAAGGAAAGAGTACACATGTTTAGAAATACGCCTTTTGGTTGCTTCGTTAAAAACCTTGAAAGGAAAACCCAGTGGTACAAAACCTTTTAAGGAAAAAAGAGTGCAACGCACATTAACTCTCCTTGATGAGAGCATCAATTCACATCCTTGAGCCGCCGCATCTCGATCTTGTACACTAACTTCTTGAATGTTGACATTAGTAGAGATTTGATGAATAAATCAGCCATATTAAATCCAATGAATATGTTGCACCTTGAAAATCCTCACTATCACATTATCATTCTTATAGTTATAGCAAGATATAAATATGCACAAATTAGACTTAGGATGTAGTACTTCATGACCAAGAATTCTATATGCTTTAAGCAATTTAAATCCTTCAGAGATTGTCATATAAGTGTAGTCATATAAGCCATATGAATGGACTTTAGATGCATATAAAGTTTTTATGTCATGCTAGACGTAAGATAGATAAAAGTGATTGCACACACCAATGAATTTATATTTTCAAGTGTTTGAACTGCATGTCCAAAACTACATTCTTTCATATGAAACCAATTCTATTCGAATTGTGTCTCTTCTATTTGGCTAATATTTTTGTATATGTAGTCAACATACTTAATATTCTCATCTATACTTAGCGCTATTATAGATGTCGTAGACGAATATTATATATCGGTTCCAATATTGTTTTTTTCATAAAGACATAACATAGAGATCTCTTCATTCATATTTTCAGGTACCTAAACCTCCCGTGAGATTTTATGATATATTATGTCATGTAATCTTCTAGATCACTTGCCTTATTATGATGATCATTTTGATCATTTGCTCATTTCTCCATCCAGAATTATATTTGAAACCGATTTGTCTATACTCTTTAAGTGTACCATAGACTTTGTCCTTCTAGGACTTATTCTAATAAGAGCATTTGTAGTGAGAATATAATTACTTTCTTTAGGTCAGCAAATGCGTCTGTCATGCTTTACAATACATTGCAGATGAATTATCTTTTTATGAACTTCAAGTTCATATTATCTTATTCAAGGATCTAGATGACAAATGATAAATCATTCCACTTAACGTTTTCTCAATTGTTATCTTGTCTCCTCCTCATGTTAGAAAAATTAAATTTTTTCCTCAACTTTGAGAATTCATCTTTGTGAGTTAATGTGATGACCCAAAAGGTCATCTCATGTTTTAGAACTCGATTCTATGCTCTTTAGCCTTAAAATATCATTTTTTACCCGTATTTTGACGGTCCCGGTGGGTCCATATTGAAATATGGGACCTGGGCGTATGCCCTTAATCAAATTTCGAGGTCCCTAGCTCGAGATATTAATTTTTATTGAAAATGAAAAGTCTGAAAATTAAATGGTTTTAAGAATTTGTTAATGTTTGGCATCTTTTATAGCGGGCTCATATTTTCGTTCCGGAACCGCTGTACAGGTTCAATATAGTATTTATGACTTGTCTGTAAAATTTTGTGAGAAATGGAGTTGGTTTGACGTGATTCCGACGTCCAGTTGTGAAAATAGAGATTTTGAAGCTTTCTTGAAAATTTCAATCAATTTGGTGCTAAATTCGTAGTTCTAGGTGTTATTTTAGCGATTTAATCGCGCGGGCAAGTTCGTATGATGTTTTTATAGTTGTGTTCTTGTTTGGTTTGGATCTCTGAGGGCTCGGGTGAGTTTCAGATAGGCTACGGGGTGTTTTAAACTTAGAAATCTAGTGTGTTTTGCTGCAGCTGGTGTTCTGATGTTTTGTGCTTCGCGACATTATCGCGATTGCGAAGGGGATCTGGGCTGGGGGATGATGTTACTCTATGTGAACGCGAGACTATGGTCGTGAACGCGGAGCACTAGGGGGATTTCTCTACGCGAAAGTGACCAGTATCACGCAATCCCATAGCTTTAGTCGTGCTAAGGAGGGGGATGAAGTAACTCTACGCGAACGTGAACACCATCTCGTGAACGCCAAGGTCAGGGGGGAGAAGCCTTCTCGACCGCATTCAGTTACTCGCGATCAGGTAAGTCTTTTGTAAGATGCTTTTTGAGATTGCGATTGTGTTCACGCGATCGCGATGAAAACTGTCGCCCATCACTTAAAACAGAATAAAAAATGGGAGTTTACCCATTTTTCACAAACTCCCCATTAGAGCTCGGCCTAGATGTTATTTTGAAGGGAAAAATCAACACTAATTTATAGGTATGTATCCTTTAACTCACTTCCTTCTATTTCCATCATCACCCATTAAATTCCTAGTCATAAACCTTGTTCTTTCATGGTAGAAATTATGGATTTTTGGAAGAACTGGGGGTTTTTGCAAATTGGGGATTTAGACCTAAATTTGGGATCGGATTCTAAAACTAATTACATATTCGGGCTCTAGGGTGAATGGGTTTTGGTCTGAACCTCGAGTTTTTACCAAGCAGGTCGGGAGTCGATTTTTGACTTTTGGGGGGAAAGTTTGGGAAACCTAAATTTATGTATTGAAATTGATTACTTTAGAAATATTTGATGTTATTAAGTTAATTATGGCTAGATACAGTAGTTTGGAGGTGGAGTCTAGAGGAAAAGCGGTAATTGAGCAGTGAGTGGCATGTGGATCAACGTAAGTGTTGTGTCTAACCTTGACTTGAGGGATTATGAATCTTTGTCTTGATTTCTATATGAAAAATCATGTGAACAACATATATGTGAGGTGATTAGTACCTATGCGCTGCCAATTTATCTGTTTTTGCCTGTTTACTTTCGTTCTCTTTATATTGTTTCTTCCCTGCTTTAATTTTTACATGTCTACTTGTGATTCCATGCCTAGTTGCTACCTGTTAGATATTGTGCTCCCCTTGGTGAAGATATTTGTTATCCCGTAGATTCATTATTCCTCATTATTTGCTCAAGTTGTTCTTATATGCATTTTTGTGATATCATGGTTTGTTCTCGTAGAGTAGTATTATTTGTGTAGAGTTTTATTGATTATAAGATTACCAGTTGCCTTGTTCTAAATTTTAAGTATTGCTACGTTCCTTGTGTTAAATTTGTGAAGCTTCTATACATCATGTGTAATTGATATGAATATGGTGGGATCGGGTTGCACGCCGCAACAAGTGGAATAAGGGTGATATATTGAGGAATAAAGATGAATTGCTATTACACGGTGGGATCGGGTGGCACGCCGCAACATGTGTAATAAGGGTGGAATGTGGTGATATAAGAGTGAATCGTGATTGTGTTATTATGATATGGTGGGATCGGGTTGCGCGCCGCAATATATTTTTTATATTTTGTTATTTATGTTATTAAGAAGAAGTAAGGGTAGATTTTGATATGTACGATGGAATCAGGTTGCGCGTCGCAACAGTTTATATGTTTATGTGTTTTCCTCGACTATGTAAGTTATCCGGTAGTTTTTCATTTCACTTAAGGATTGGTTATAGCTGAATACTGATGAGACCCGTTGGGTTCTGTATTTATTTCTTGCAAGTTACTGTTTTTACATTATTTCACCTTCTTTCCTGTCTTATTATTCATTGCATTCAATTTATTTTGTGAGTGTCCCGTCGTAGCCTCGTCACTCCGTCGTCAAGGTTAGGCTCGACACTTACCAGTACATGGGGTCGGTTGTACTGATACTGCAATCTGCACTTCTTGTGCATATTTCGGAGCATGTAGTGACTGATTGAGAAGTTGGCTACAAATTATACAGCTCGGAGATCCAAGGTAGTCTTGCTGGCGTCCGCAGGCCCTAGCTTCCCCTTCTACACTTCTATACTTACTGTTTTTCTTTATTTCCCAAAACAGTTGTAATTTGTTTTAGACAAATGTTTGTAGAAAATCATAGTGTGTTTGTGAATTGTGACTCCGGATTCTGGGTAGTAGCATCATGTAAATGAAATTGATGTCTATACATTTTCACTTTATTCTAATTGTTTATTGATAATCATTGAAAATGGAAAGAATTGGCTAAATAACCTCTAACATTGGCTTGTATGGAAAGTGTGATGTTAGGCTTCATCACGGTCTCGACGGTGGAAATTTTTGGTCGTGACAAGTTGGTATCAGAGCACTAGGTTTCCTAGGTCTCACAATTTACGGACAAGCTTAGTAGAGTCTGGGGGATCGGTATGGAGACGTTTTTATTTATCTCCTAGAGGCTATGAAGTTTAGGAACAAATTTCACTAATATTCAATTATGTCGTGCGATTTTGTTTTCGCAATACTGATTGATCTCTCCTACTATTATTCTCTCGTCGATGGCGAGAACGCATATCGCTTCTTCAGCTGAGCAGCAGCAGCTCCTACGAGAGGCAGAGGTCGTAGTCGGGGTTGTGCCAGAGACCGAGGCAGGGGCAGGGCTCAACCCAGAGCCCAAGCAGCAGCCCCTTCTGTGGAGACTCAGGTAGAGTTCGATGAGCATGTTCCAGCCTAGACTATTCGTGCCGGACCAGCTCAGGTCCCGGAGGGGTTTATTGCCACCCCAGTACTTCAGGATGCTTTGGTCCTATTTATCGGGAAACTGGTAATTACTATTATATTTAGTTGAGTGGTTTTAAAAATACGTGATTTATCTTAATACCAGTTATTGAACAATTGTAGCTAAGTGCGGTAGGACAGAGTAGAGTGAAAGCGGTTAGAAAGCTAAAGAAAAACAAACCAGAACGCCTTAAGTTCAAGGCTTGATTGTTGACCTCGAGGGTCCTTTAGACCAAGGCTTGGGGCCTGGGTCGGACGGTCGGTTGAGCTATAACAGGATTATAGTCCTCGGGGCACACTATTTATGATCAATGATAATCTATAAATGAAGAACAAGTCATGGAAAGCAATAAATGCGAATAAATGAGCTAGTAAAGAGAAATAGAGAATGTTCTTGTGCCTTGTATTCAATATTGTGTCTTTGGAATAATAAGGGTCCCCTTTATATAGAAGGGTGAGAACCAACATAGTACATCTATCATTTATTACAAGGATCTGTGATAGATTTGATCAGTTAACTCTGGAGCACGAAATCGTTCTTTTTGTAGAGCTGTTCATCTTAATGCTCGTGCTGCCACACCGTCAGCCCGGAGCCCGCAATGCCTTGAAGGAAAATTTTATGAAGTCTCGAGGTCGATCCGTACCTGGAATCCTCCGTGAATGAGCCACTGAATGTTGTAATAAGCATAAAATCAGCCTACCCGATTTTAGCCGTACAAAGGTCTGATTGGTGGGACTTATGGAGAGTGTGGCCAAGAGTGGTGCATTCCCCATGGCACCAGCCGTATCTCAGGCTGGAGGAGGAGCCCAGACTCTTTCTATTCACACTTTGGAGAAGATGGCTCCCTAGTTTCAGACTCCAGCAGCTCAACCAGTCAGAGTAGTTCAATCGGATGATGCGACACAACCCGGTGATGGGTCAACAATGTCTTCTATGGAGATTGGATAGGTTTACCAAGCTCTTTCCAGTTAATTTATGTGGTGCTACTTTAGAGGATCTCCAGGGTATATTGGAGACCAATGTGGTTACTTTTTGACCAGACCAGCTGGGACGCCTGCTCTTACTTGGGACCAGTTCTTCTCTTCTTAGAGAAGTTTCTTCCTATCACCTTGAGAGAGGAGCGTCGCCGTCAGTTCGAGCGTCTCTAGCAGGGAAACATGAATGTTACTCAGTATGAGACTCGTTTTGTGGATCTAGCCCGTTATGTTATTCTTATGCTTCCTACTGAGAGAGAGAGAGAGAGAGAGAGAGAGAGAGAGTGTGAGGATGTTTATTAAGGGACTTTATCAACCTATTAGATTGCAGATGGCTAAGGAGACTGGAGCGAGATTTCTTTCTAGGATACGGCCAATGTCACCAGACGAGTCGAGATGGTTCTTGGACAGGGAGGTCAAGGGTCAGACAAGAGACCCTGTCGTTCCGGTGGATTCAGTGGCGCCTCATCTGGAGGAAGGGGTACTTTATGTTGAGGCCATCCTCCTAGACTGTTCCATTTAGCGCTTCAGGCATCCCACAATGCTTCAGGGAGTCGTGGTTCTTATGTGCCTCCTTCTGGGCAACCAGCCTATAGTGCACCACCAGCTCCTATCAGTGCACCTCCAATTCAGAGTTATTACCGTGGTCAACCGGCCCGTTCGTGTTAGTCTTTGTTTCCACAGCCACCGTATCAGGATGTATGTTTCGAGTGTGGTGGTTATGCACATATCAGGGGGACCTGTCCGAGATTATTGGGTGTCCAGCCACAACATCAGAGTTCTCGTGCCATGGTCCCGACACTAGTTGTTACACCGCCTGCTCAGCCAGCCAAAGGCAAGGGTTAGAAAGTTAGAGGTTGGGGCCAGATTGTTAGAGGTGGAGGTCAGGCCATTAGAGGTGGAAGTCTGCCAGCTAGAGGTCATCCCAAGGATATGGTATAGACTGGTGGGGCCTAGCCTCGATGTTAGGATTTTCTAGACAAACCTGAGGCTGAGTCATCCGATGTTATTATAGGCAATGTTTCAGTTTGCAGTAGAGATGCTTCAGTTCTATTTGATCTGGGGTCTACTTACTCCTATGTGTCATCTTATTTTTCGTCATATTTGGTTGTGCCTCGTGATTCTTTGAGTGCCCCTGTATATGTGTCCACATCGGTGGGGGATGCTACTATTTTTTATCATGTATATCGTTCGTGTGTGGTCACTATTGGGAGTCTTGAGACTAGCATAGATCTTCTACTCCTCGATATGGTGGATTTCGATGTTATATTGGGAATGGATTGGCTGTCACTTTATCACGCTATTTTGGACAGTCACTCCAAGATAGTGACCTTATCCTTGCCGGGGTTGCCTCGATTAGAGTGGAGAGGTACTCCTAGCCATTCTACCAGCAGGGTTATTTCTTATATGAAGACTTGGTGTATGGTCGAGAAGGGGTGTTTGGCCTATTTGGCTTATGTTCGTGATTCTAGTGCGGAGGTTCCTTCTATGGATTCTATGACTGTTGTTCGTAAGTTTCCATAGGTATTTCCTGCAGACTTGCCGCGGATGCCACCCGATAGGGATATTGATTTTTGTATTGATCTGGCTCCGGGCACTCAGCCTATTTCCACTCTGCCATACCGGATGGCCCCGCCAGAGTTGAAAGAATTGAAAGAACAATTGCAGTATTTGCTTGATAAGGGCTTCATTAGACCTAGTGTCTCGCCCTAGGGTGCACCGGTCTTGTTTGTGAAGAAGAAGGATGGGTATATAAGGATGTGTATAGATTATCGGCAGTTGAACAAAGTCACCATCAAGAACAAGTATCAATTGCCGAGGATTAATGATTTATTTGATCAGCTTTAGGGTGCCAAGATGCTTTCGAAGATTGATTTGAGATCTAGCTACCATCAGTTGAGGAATATGGAATCTGATGTCCCTAAGACAACTTTTCGAATGCGGTATGGACACTATGGGTTTTTGGTGATGTCCTTTGGGTTGACGAATGCCCCCGCAGTATTTACGGATTTGATGAACCGAGTTTAGGCCATATTTTGGATTCCTTTGTGATTGTGTTTATTGATGACATCTTGATATACTCCCGCAATCGGGAGGAGCATGAGCAGCACCTCAGGATAGTGCTCCAGACTCTAAGGGACAATCAGTTGTGTGCTAAATTTTGAAGTGCGAGTGTTGGTTGGATTCAGTCGCTTTCTTGGGCCACGTTGTATCAGCAGAGGGTATTTAGGTAGATCCTAAGAAGATTAAGGCAGTTCAGAACTGGCCTAGACCCACTTCAGCCACAGAAATAAGGAGTTTCTTTAGTTTGGCTAGTTATTACCGTCGATTTGTGAAGGGGTTTTCATCTATAGCAGCCCCGTTGCCCAGGTTAACCTAGAAGGGTGCCCCATTCAAATGGTCGGACGAGTGTGAGGTGAGCTTTCAGAAGCTCAAGACAGCTTTGACGACAGCGCCAGTGTTGGTGTTACCATCAGGTTCAGGATCTTACACAGTATATTATGATGCCTCCCGTGTTGGGCTTGGGGAAGTATTGATGCAGGAGGGAAGGGTGATTTCATATGTGTCTCGACAGTTGAAGGTTCATGAGAAGAATTTCCAGTCCATGATTTAGAGTTGGCAGCCATTATTCATACGTTGAAGATTTGGAGGCACTATCTTTATGGCGTGTCATGTGAGGTTTTCCCGGATCATTGCAGCCTTCAGTATTTGTTCAAGCAAAAGGATCTTAATTTGAGGCAGGGGAGGTGGTTAGAGCTATTGAAAGACTATGATATCACCATCTTGTACCATCACGGGAAGGCCAATGTGGTGGCCAACGCATTGAGTAGGAAGGCAACGAGTATGTGCAGCCTTGCGTTCATTCCTGTCGGTGAGACGCCACTAGCATCAGATGTTCAGGCTTTAGCCAATCAGTTGGTGAGGTTGGATATTTCAGAGCCCAGTCGTGTTCTAGCTTACACAGTCGCTCGATCTTCTTTGTTTAAGCGTATCATAAATCGGCAATATGACGACCCTCATTTGTTGGGTCCTTAGGGTCACAGTACGACACGATGGTGCCAAGAAGGTTACTGTTGGAGATGATGGAGAAGATGCAAGGTCGTATGTGTGTGACTAATGTTGCTGGGCTTTGTGAGTTGATTCTTGAAGAGGCTCAGAGTTCTCGGTATTGTATTCACCTGGGTGCCGACAAGATGTACCAGGACTTGCGGCAACATAATTGGTGGATGAGGATGAAGAAGGATATAGTTGCTTATGTAGCTCGGTGCATGAACTTTCAGCAAGTGATGTATGAGCATCAGAGACCCGGTGATTTGCTTCAGCATATCGAGATTCCTGAGTGAAAGTGGGAGTGTATCACTATGGACTTTGTTGCTGGACTCCCAAAGACTCAGAGGAAGTTCGATGTCGTTTGGGTCATTGTGGATATGCTGACTAAGTCACCACACTTCATTCCTGTGGTAGTTACCTATTCCTCGGAGCGGTTGGCAGAGATTTATATTCGTGAGATCGCCCGTCTTTACGGTGTGCTTGTTCCTATCATTTCTGATCGAGGTACGCAGTTCACCACGCACTTGTGGAGGGCAGTACAACGTGAGTTAGGCACGCGGGTTGAGTTGAGCACAACATTCCATTCTCAAACGGTCTAGCAGTCCGAGCATACTATATAGATCTTGGAGGATATGCTCCGCTCTTGTGTAATAGACTTCGGAGGATCGTGGGATCAGTTCTTGCCCCTTGCAAAGTTCGCCTATAACAATAGCTACCAGTCAAGCATTCAGATGGCTCCCTATGAGGCATTATAAGGTAGGAGGTGCCGGTCACAAGTTGGGTGGTTTGAGCTGGGGGAGGCTCGGTTGTTAGGTACTGATCTAGTATAGGAGGCCTTTGACAAGGTCAAGATTATACAGGATCGACTTCGCATAGCTTAGTCCAGGCAGAAGAGTTATGCCGACCATAGAGTTCGTGATGTGGTATTTATGGTCGGGGAGATAGTGTTGATACGTGTGTCACCCATGAAGGGTGTCATGAGGTTTGGGAAGAAGGGTAAGTTGAGCCCTAGATATATCGGGCATTTTGAGATTCTTGAGAGAGTGGGAGAGTTGTTTTACAAACTTGCAACGCCTCCGGGGTTATCATCAGTTCATCCAGTGTTCCATATGTCCATGCTCCGGAAGTATCATGGTGACCCATCCCACGTGTTAGATTTCAGCTCTGTCCAGTTGGACAAGGATTTACTTATGAGGATGAGCCGGTGGCTATTCTAGCCCGGCAAGTTTGTCAGTTGAGATCAAAGTGTTATCCTTCAGTTCGAGTGCGGTGGAGAGGTCAGCCCGCTGAGGCAGCTATTTGGGAGTCCCAGTCGAACATGCAGAGTAGATATCCCCACCTATTCATCAGTTCAGGTACTTTTCTATGGCCGTTCGAGGATGAACTGTTGTTTTAGAGGTAGAGAATGTGATGAACCAAACAGTCATCTCATGTTTTAGAACTCGATTATGCTCTCTTTAGCCTTAAAAATCTCATTTTACCCTTCTCGATTTGCGTGCGTAGTCTGGGCATGTTTCCGGAAAGCTTTTATGTTGAAAGTTGATTAAAAAAAGCCGTTTTGAGTAAATGGACCCAGACCCAAATTTTGACGGTCTCGGTGGGTCCATATTGAAATATGGGACCTGGGCGTGTGCCCGGATTCGAATTCTGAGGTCCCTAGCTCGAGATAGGAATTTTTATTGAAAATTAAAAGTCTGAAAATTAAACGGTTTGAAGAACCTGTTAATGTTTTGCATTTTTGATACTAGACTCGTATTTTTGTTCCGGAGCCATGTACAGGTTCAATATAGTATCTATGACTTGTTTGTGAAATTTTGTGAGAGACGGAGTTGAAGCTTTCTTGAAAATTTCATTCAATTTGGTGCTAAATTCGTAGTTCTAGGTGTTATTTTAGTGATTTGGTCGCGCGAGCAAGTTCGTATGATGTTTTTAGACTGGTGTTCATGTTTTTTTGGAGCCCCGATGGCTCGAGTGAGTTTCAGATAGGCTACAGGATGTTTTGAACTTAGAAATATGGTATGTTTTGATGCGGCTGATGTTCTGATGTTTTGTGCTCCGCGATCGCGAAGGGGATCATGGCTGGGGGAGGATGTTACTCTACGCGAACGCGGGACTATGGTCGTGAACGCGGAGCACTGGTGGGATTTCTCTACGCGGACGTAACCCGTCTCATTCGTTCGCGTAGCTTTAGCCGGGCTGGGGAGGGGGATAAAGTAACTCTACGCGAACGTGAACTCCATTTCGCGAACGCGAAGGTCAGTGGGGATAAACCATCGCGAACGCGTTCAGTTACTCGCGATCGCGTAAGTATTTTGTAATCTCCTCTTCGCGATCGCGATAAACACTGTCGCCCAACACTTAAAACAGAATAAGAAACGGGAGTTTTCCCATTTTTTACAAACACTCTATTAGAGCTCGGCCTAGGTGCGATTTTGAAGGAAAAACTCAATACTAATTCATAGGTTTGTATCCTTTAACTCACTTCCTTCTATTTCCATCATCACCCATTAAAATTCTAGTCCTAAACCTTGTTCTTTCATGGTAAAAATTAGGGATTTTTGGAAGAATTGTGGGGTTTTTGCAAATTGAGGATGTTGATACCCAATTTTTTCCCTCATATGTTTTTAAAATGCAAATATACATTCAAAATAGCATATTTGCATCATCATTTAGTTTACAAACCTATACAAGCATTTTGTATAATTTTTCATAATTCTTTCAAATTAATTTATGTTATATTTAAACTATATACATATTTAGTAATTATCCTTTAAATTATATTATGATAACTCATTTGCCCTAACTATTATTTGCATCCATAAATTATTTCAAATATTTTTATTCTATTTTTCTAATTACATTTGCTTTTTAAGTTATTTATCTAATTTTACAATAATGGCCTATATTTTACAAATAGTTGCGTTTATTATATTATTTATGCCAAAATATTATTTTTATATTTTATAATGTTAAGTTAATATTTTAAAATAGTTTTACAGTATAAATGTTATTTTTACCATTTATTAGTGGGGGTTTATAATTTATTTTTAATTAATTTACAAGGGTTTCAAATTTAGCCCATTCCTTAGTCAAATTTCGGACCAAAAATGGCCCAATCACTCAAATACCTAGCCCAACTGTTACATCTCGCGTTTTCATACATTAAAGTTTCGTCTTCAGTAAATCAACGTAGACTCGGGGATAATATTATCTTGAGGTTAACGTATTTACTCTATTTATAACAAGCGATAAGTAAGTGTCGTGAAGGATAAATGGTAAGCGAATTAAAGAAAATAAGTTTTGTCGAAGGTGACCAATTTGGGATATAATACGATCTGAGCCATAATACCCGGTGTTTATGAACTAGTACCATCAAGGTACCATATGACCATGATAATATAATTTATAAGTTATACTAAAAATAAGTAGCATTTAAAGTAATTTGAGACAATTCCTAATTATGTGGGTAATAGGTTAATTATTGGTTTAACGGAATATTAATCATATAATTAAGGATTTGTAAATAATTGTAGGTGGGGACAACCCATCCCACGTGGCAACAAATTAAACTTAAATGACTCTTTCCTTAGACAAACTAATTAGTAGGCATGGACAACTATCTTAAGGTAATTACACGTAAGAAGTGAAATTATCCTAGCCATCTCTAGCTTATCTTCAAAAGATATCAAATTCATTTTTTGGCAAGGATTATACAGAAAGGAAAAACAAGGAATATAGATAAGGGAATTTCTAAAGTTCATATGAGACCTCATGCTACTATAGTGACGACAGTCTTAGATTTGTAAAGAAATTCATATGAAATTAGCACTGCGTAATAACAATGGAATTTTGCAACTTTAAAGAAGTACGGTACAATCCTTCTCAAGAATATCATGTTGATTTTCCCTACTCCAGCTATGTTAAGGCTATACCTTCTTTCTTTTTGGTATGATCTATACGACACAAACGAAGCGAGCAAATGCACAACTTTCATAAATGACTCTATTCATAGAAGTATTAGAGGTGCCTATGTTCTTGAATTCCCATGTATCTTATTATTACATCCTCTGTTCGTGGGTCTCAGAAAAATACGTAGTTGATAAAGTTTATCCGAAAGGTATATTGATCTTATTAACATATTTTTATGAATTTCATTCATTAATACATGTACATTGGCCAATGACCAGATGACGTTATATATATATGGGATACGGAAAAAGGTTACAATATTATATACACACCACCACCTGATCAATTGGTATATGTTGATTATTTTTCCCACAGTGGCCGAGATGATATGATGGGGCGTCCTCAGAGGCTTGATGATGTTATGTACACATATACCTATGCATGATACAACATTTACACGCACGTGCATGATATTATAATTGTTTCAGAATTTGCAAAATTATATAGACTTACAGGCAAAAATCCTTATTCCATGTTTCGTCTGTGTCTCTTATGTATTGATTTTCATGCCTTACATACTCAGTACATTATCCGCATTGGCGCCCTATTTCCCGGGGCATGCGTTTCATGCCCGCAGGTGCAGGTAGGCAAGTTGATGCTCCCCCTTCTTAGGATTCTTGATCAGCAAGAGTTGGCGTGCTCCACTTGATCCAGAGCTGCCTTTGATTTTAGTACGATATACTTGTATACATATATGGGTATGACGTGGCCCAATCCCGTCCTTGTACATTTGTATTTTCTATTAGAGGTCCGTAGACAATTATGTATAGTTCGATAGTATGTGGCCTTGTCGGCTTCCAGTTTTAGGTATATTGTTGTCTATAGTAGCCTTGTCGGCTCTCCCCACGTACTCTGCACGTATATGTAGATATGTCTTTTGGGCAGATTTCCCTTATGTATGTTATTCTCATAATTCAGCAAATATTATTCATGTTTATATCTTATACGCATGCTTAGGGGTGTTCGACAGGTAAGACTTGGGCACCCGTCGCGGCCTATCTGTTTGGGTCGTGACGAAAGTGGTATTAGAGTAGTTATGTCCCAGTTTTATCTACAAACCGTGTCTAGTAGAATCTTGTTTATGGGTGTGTTGTGCACCACACTTATAAATAGGAGGGTACAGGACATATAGGTTGTTATCCTCTTTTCTTATCTTAGATCGTGCGATATAAGAATTCATGTTCCTAACTATATGTTATATTTTCAGCGATGCCTCCAAAGACTACAGCCGCCTAGAAGGGCAGGTCCGTGGCTGGTGAGATTACTAGACGAGCACCACGAGTTACCAGGGCTCGGGGAGAGTCTCATAGTGAGATTCTATCTCAGGCTTTACATACACCGCCCTCTCCAGGAGAGCTCCGAGGGGCACCAACTCCAGCACCCGCCCCTGTACGTTCAGCTCCTCAGCCAGATGCGTCGGGTCATGAGATGAGAGATATTATTCATCTATGAACTCGATTAGTAGCCACTCAAGCTCGGCGTCAGGAAGTAGGTATTGGTCATGCAGATTGGTCCGTCAGTGCGAGGGTTTGTGATTTTATTAATTTCGACCCTCTAGTATTCACGGGGGAAGATCCAAACGAGGACCCTCAGGTATTTGTTGATAGAATGCATAGGACGTTGAGGGTAATGAAGGCCACTGCAACTGAGTCGGTTGAGCTAGCTTCCTATAGACTCCAAGATGTTGCAGTTAATTGGTACGATTCTTGGGAATTGTCCAGAGGTGAGGATGCCCCTCCAGCAGTACGACAGGAGTTTACAGAAGCTTTTCTTCGTCATTATCTGCTGTAATGACCTGACCGGTTGTTTTGAGCTCTAGCTCGTCGTCCGATAGCTTAAGGCCATGAGCAACTTCATTTTAGGTATTATGACTCGTAGGCATGGTCGGAGTTGAATTTCGGGAAGTTCGGAGTCAATTTGAAAAGAAAATTCTAATTTGGACGCCTTAAGTTGGAAGAATTGACTAAGATTGGATTTTTGAGTAGACGACCTCAGAATCAGGATTTGAAGGTTCCAGCAGGTTCGTATGATGATTTCGAACTTGGGCGTATGGTTGGATCTGGTTTTGGATGACCCGGGAGCGTTTCAGCGCATATTGTAGAAGTTAGCATTTTAGAAGAAATTTCATAAGTCTGGGTCAAAGTGCATTTTAGTGCTATTGATGTCCGTTTGGGATTTCGATTCTGGGGATAGCTCCGTGTGGTGATTTTGGTGTTAGGAGCGCGATTGAAGGTGAATTCGGAAGTCCGTAGATCATTTTAGAGTCATTTGGCTAAAGCTAGAAATTTGAAGGTTTTTGAGAAGTTGGACCGGTAATGGAAATTTTGATATCGGGGTCTGATTCCGATTCTGAAAGTTGGAGCAGGTCTGTAATGTTGAATGTGACTTGTGTGCAAAATTTCAGGTCAATCGGACGTGATTTGATAAGTTTCGGCATCGAATGTAGAAGTTGGAAATTTCAAAGTTCATAAAGATTGAATTGAGTTGCTATCCATTGTTTCGATGTTATTTGATATGATTTGAGGCCCCGAGCAGGTCCGCATTATGTTTTGGAACTGGTTGGTGTGATTGGACGGGGTCCCGGGGGCCTCGGGTGAATTCCGGTTGGTTAACGGATCGAATTTGGAGTTTGAGAAAAGCTGACTCTGCTGTCATCTGATGTGACCGCACCTGTGGGGTTTTGGACGCAGGTGCGGAGCCGGCAGGTGCGGCTTTGGCATCGCATATGCGGAATTTTGCTGGCTTGGATGGGGGCGCAGGTGCGAGGTTATTTTCGCACATGCGAAGGCGTAGAGGAGGAAAAGGGTGCAGGTGCGGATCCGGCTGGGGGAGGAGGAAGCCACAGGTGCGGGCGCTTGGGCACACCTGCGGGCGCGCAAGTGCAAGGCTGGAGGCCGCGGGTGCGTAGGTCGGGTCTAGGCAGTGTGCTATTTTTAAACGGGACTTGGCTCATTTTTCTCCCATTTTTCATTTGGCTTGGATGATTTTGGAGAGCTTCAGGGGGGGGGGGTATTTTCATCAAGCAACTCTAAGTAAGTGACTTCTTCCCTTTTTCAAGTTAAGTACTTGATTTTACATGGATTTAGACATGGAAAATTTGTAGGAAATTGGGGTTTTGGTGGGAAGACCTAGAATTGGTATTTTCCGATTTTTACCACGAATTTGGGCATGAATTGCGAGAAAATTAATATATTTGAGTTAGTAAGGCTATGGGTAGAGTTTATCTTCGAAAATTTTGAAATCGTGGCACGTGGGCTAGAGAACAATTTTGTCAACTTTCCGAGCGGAGTTGGGAATTTTACATAAATTGAATTTTTACAAGTATTAGAGTATATTTTCATTGGTTTTCCCGTTATTTGGCTAGTTGTGAGCGTGGTGCATTGATTTGAGTCACCAGAAAGGCTTGGAAGCCGGTTATGAATCTTCAGAGCGAGGTAAGTCTCCTTTTTAACCTTGTAAGGGGGAACTTGCCCCATAGGTGAAATAATCAATCATGTACTACTATTTGTGGGGTCTACGTACGCACGAGGTGACGAGAGTCCGTGCGTAGCTACTATTATGCTTATGTCCGGGTAGTCTAGGACCCAAAAGCATGCTTTACTTGTCATACTTGTAATTTTACTGATAAATTCAAATGCGTAACCCTATCGAACTTGGTAAATGAATTTCTAAAAAGATTAAACACCATCTTCTCGTCCTTTAATAGAGAAATCGTCATTTCTTGGGTAATTGTTTTCCAGATGTAGTCGGGGTTGACTGTTTGAATGTGTATGATTATGTTTAACTGCTTCGCAATATATATTCCACGAGCGGGATGATTTATTCCACTACTCTCATGGGAGCGGGTCGTACGCCACGGAAGGTAATAGATGCATCTATGGTTCGAGCCGACCGTTCAGTAGTGCACATTTAGTTATTGTTTGTTCGGGCCGTTCGACCCTCAACATTTCCCGTGCATGATATTTGCTAAATACTATCTGTGATTTGAACTATTAAACTGCCTTAAGATGTAAATTGCTAATTGAAATGACGAAAACTGGGAATTTTAAATTCATGGAGAAAGTTGTCCTTTCCTATTGATATTTGTTATTTGATTTTTAATATCCATGTTCGACAACAAATTTGATTATATAAATTTGACCTCTATTAAGTGTCAAAGTCGACCTCTCGTCACTACCTCTTTGAGGTTAGGCGGGATACTTACTGGGTACACGTTTTCGTACTCATACTACACTTGTGTATTTTGTTGCACAGGTACATGTATATCTAGTGGCATCGTAGCATGGTTGATATGGGGACTTAGGTGAGCTGCACTTCTAGAGACGATCCGCATACAGCAAAGTCTCCTTCAGAGTATTGTATTTTCTTTCTCCAATTTATATTCCGGACAATTATAGTTTTATATTGTTTCCTAAAAATTGCTCATGCACTTGTGACACCGGGTTCTGGGATGATTTTGGGATGTATTTATTAAATGGATTGTTAAACCATCATTATTTACTCAGCAGATTTTTATTGATTATTATGTAATGAAATAAAAAGTAACGATTTAAAGATACAAAAATAGGAATTTAAATTAACTACTTAATGATTGGCTTGCCTGACAGCGGTGTCCGGCGCCATCACGACCTCATTGGATTTTGGATCGTGGAGCACTAGGTTCCCTTAGGTTTCACGAGTCATGAGAAAGTCTTGTAGAGTATTGCAGATCGGTACGGAGATGTCTGTACTTATCTTCGAGAGGCTACAGGGCTGTTAGGAGTACTTCCCTTCTTGATTCCTCATTGTGCGATTTGATTCCTTAAGGCTTATGCATATGTTTCCTTCCTACTCAACCTTACGCGACGCAAAGCGCTTTTAATTAATTGGGGATTTGAGGAATTGTAATGGTGTTGTAAGCATGGTGCGTGATGTTTTCCCATGCATGGTTGGTTGGGGCTACTGTCGTTGCCCTGC
Source organism: Nicotiana undulata (assembly GCA_005239495.1). NCBI lineage: Eukaryota > Viridiplantae > Streptophyta > Magnoliopsida > Solanales > Solanaceae > Nicotiana > Nicotiana undulata. Next base: position 11,355 of record ML274420.1, on the reverse strand, counting down.
GGAAAAGATATTATGTTGTTTCAGCTCAGTGATTGTATTTCAGAGAGCTTTGAGGCTATGCTTAGGCTGTTATGATGCTTACAATTGGTTATCACATAATATTGATGTGATGGTGGGATGCTTGCCCATATGTCGAGGAAGTGAATGACTTGAGAGGAGGTCTTGTCAGAGCGTGATTCTGAAATTTCAGTATTTTTTTTCCGGTAGAGGAAAGACAATTGGACTATAAATGATCAGGTTCGGGTTGATAGAGTAATGAGACTGGGTGTTTTCAAGTGAGGTGGAATCTTCATCTGTTATGTGGTATTGTCGTCCTTGATTGAATAGAATGTGTTAAGTTCACCGGTTGTGAAATAGTATTGAAGAGGCGACTGTCAGAGATCGTGGTGTGCGGTGGTTCAGGATTGAATAGGTCTTTCTAATGTAGACGGCTCGATAAAGATGATCTTTGGGAGGGTTTAACGTTGTGGTGATCTACTAGTTTAAGTGATATAGAGGACGATATTGAATTGAGGCAACAACTGGGCGGCATACGATAAAGGAAGATATGTGAGAAGTGTTAGGCAGTGGTTCCATTTCTAGAAGGCCAGGTGTAAGAAACGGAAGTCGAGTAGTTGCATGAAGAGGGTGAGTTCGACCAAAGTGGGAGAGTGGCAACGTAGCATATGAGTTCTGTGGTAAGATAGCTGCCCACCTTGAGGAGAATCTTGGAGTGATTTGAGAATTTTAGTGGACGGTGATTGGGTTCACGGGCTTAAGTTGAAATATTTGTTATTACAACATGAGATTAGATGAAACAGAAAATGGGGTTGTTTGACTTGAAGAAGGATGCAATATAGCGGTGAATTGGAAGATATTGTCGCGCTTTTAGTTGATGCCCATAAAGAGTGAACGGATTGGTGCAGTTGGTGAATGGGAACGAGCTTAGGATGGGATATTGAGGTCGTAGTAATTGTTTCTCCGTGCAACGTGAGAGGATGTCGACATGTAATATCCACAGGTCGATTATCTCCTGGGAGCAAGTTAGCGGTCGTGTGATGGGCAAGTTTCTGTGAGGAATTCTATTGACTATTCGATAAGAGGCCAAATATGTGAATGATGCTAGATAATTAGAGTATTCATGGAATGCTAATAGAAGAATTTAGAAGAATATGACGGGATGGTTGTGCAAAGTCATGTCAGCAATGAAGAAAGAATTTTGGTGGGTTCCAGAGTTGTGCAAGGAGTAGCTTCATGCTAAGTGGGAGGGTCCCACCACCAGCGATTGAGTTGCAAGATTATCTTCTCATGGGGTTTCAGGTTGTCGGCGTATTGGCAAGCTATTAGAGCAGGGGGAAAGGAATAAAATAGTAATTGAGCATGGGATTTGATAAATGTGTGATAAGGTTGGCCTTATTGAATCAAGTTTAGGCTTTGGAAAGATTTAGGATTTACGCTTAGTACAGAGGTAATTTACAAGGGAAGTGATTCAGTAGGTATCAAGATGGGTGTTCAGGTGCCAGCAAAGCCGTAGAGTTGATTATATTCATGACCAATCTAGAGTGGGTGACTCTCAAAATTGTCCCTAACGAATGTGAAGGTTAAGAATGCGGGGTTTAAGGGTTTCAAGCCCATAGTATGGCTAAAGATCAGGCTCTTGCAACAGATTGTGGTAGGAGGCCCAGAATGTTCCATGATGTTTTCGGCTTGCAGTGTAGCATTGGAGGAATGAGAGAAATAAACTCCGAATTCGTAGAAGGATTATCAGGATAGGTATAGCAGTCAAAGATGCGAATGTGCGTGCAAGGAGGAAAGGAAACAGTTCATGGATTTGGAGACAATGTAGTCTCGTAGGATGGGGTCACTCAGGATGAGTGTGAGTTGAGTTGTTATGTGTTGACTGGAGTTGTCATTATTTCTATGTCAAATTAAGGATAAGTAATTTGAAAAAGGTAGATGGTTAGCCATGGTGGAATTGGCATATTGGTGGTAGTGATCATCTTCTTCAGCGTGACTTGTTATGCATGTGATTGTTGACAGTGCGTGCGAGTGCCCGATGGCCGCCATAATAGATTTTATTTGGAAGCATTCAAGTATTATGGCCTGTCATGGGTAGGCGGATCCCGGAAGGATTATGGTGGTATAGACTATTACCTGAGGATTTGCATGTTTTGTGATTATGAGAATTCACTCGTGTGTTGTTATGGTTCTCTTGAATTGAGATAGGTAAAAGGTTTCTTTATGATGAAGTGTTCACCCTATTAGTGGTTCAGGAGTTATGATGGGATTCTTGCGCTATTTCATATTGGCATGTTAGGTGCAGTTAGAAGTATGGAACTGGAAGTAAGGATCAAGGTTGCAGTGTGGTGTTGACAAGAATGTCATGAGCTCGAATGAGCAAGAAAAGCGATTTGAATGTTTAGAGTAAGCTAGTGTTGTCTCCAGCGTCACCTGAGATCGATGTTTGGTGAAAGAGCCTTTGCATCCTGGTTATAGATTCTTGATTTGCTTTACATCGTTAGTGTGACCTGTGGAATGGATGTCCATACTTGCTACCTTGTGTGGAAAGTCGTGGGAGCGTGACCATGGGAAGATTGTATAAGTTTGGCGTGTAGTCACTTAATTGATTGATATTTAGACCAAGTATAAAGAATGTGGTGATATCGTTTATTGGGGAATTTATGCCTGGAGGGCGCTTGGTTCATTCGGTTGCGGAATATAGGGGTTTGCTCCAGCTATGATGGTTGTTCTTGCGTGTTATGAGAAGAAGTGTGTTATTATGGACCCAGGTAAGGCTATTAGCCTAGTTCAGTGCGAGAAGTACTGGCTTGATGTTTGTGGATGGATTTAAATAGGATTATGAGCTCCATGAGAGTCAGATGTTTTTCAATATAGCGCTTCTCAGGGAGGGGTAGTAGGACAATAAGTGTTGTTCCATCTTCGTCCATCTCATGAAATATTATGTTGTGCCGTGGGAATTGTGAAACGACTTGATAATTTCTTATGTGTTGAGATTCCGCGTAGTGATGATGATATGTGAGCATGAGAGCTCTTGAGATTCAGAGTATATATATCACATCTCAGTTGTGCTTGAGTTTTGCAGCGTATGGCTCTATCAGTATCCCCAGAATGGTATTGGGCACTTAGCGTGCTTGTGACCGATATTCACTATTTAGTGATAATGAGCAATTTAGCTCGGTGCATATCTCTTTATGTGAATTTCATGTGTGGATCAGGTGGCACGCCGCCACGGGTATGTTATTTGGATCGGGTTGCACGCTGCAATAGTGTGATGTTGAGTATGGTTCCTTACATCTATTTTTCTGGTGTTTTGTTTCCCATTTTCTGAGGGCGGTTTGTAGCATATTTTCGATTGTCTAATTAATTGCGTGAGTTGAGTAGTTCCTTTCATAGTTCGTTTTCTTTATGTATCACGTTCGAGTTGTGACCTATTGGCACATTGCGACATCATGTGAGACTGTTGGTCATGTCTGGGGTGACTGTTGTCTGAGCGGTTCATACTAGGTGAGACGAGATTATTAGATCAGGGATCAGTGCGATGAGATTATGTGAGGTATATCAAAGAACAAATACCATTATTTGGTTCGTAATGAGGTGATGATTCTAGTCAAGAGGAGAGATTCAATGATTGGTTAACTCTGTTGTGGGTTGTGATTTCTACACATCTCTTCTGTCGTGGCGTTATTGTAAGGGTTAGAAAAGGACCTGTATATGGGTCATGGGGGCATTGTGAGGATCGGATTCGGGGAATATTACCTATTATGAGCAAAGAGTGTTATTATGGTCCTGTGAGTGATGTGGTGCATGGTGTCAATTCAGCAAAGGTATGCAGTCATGTTCTGGTACCTCGTGTAGTTATTGATTCGGTGTTCATATATTGGAGACAGGCCTGGCAGGGAATTTCGGGTGTTGGAACTGGGTTCTGAGCTTATTGTACGGGTAAAAGAGAACATCTTCATATTTGATCGAGAAGAGGTGCTCAATTGAGTGGTGGTAGCACATGTAGGTGCACAAAGTGTTAAGGAGTGATTTCAGGCAACTCTAGAGCCGTTCTTAGCACGTTCGAGGACGAACGTATGTTTAAGTGTGAGAGAATGTAACGATCCGACCGGTCGTTTTGAGCTCTAGCTCGTTGTCCGGAATTTTAAGGCCACAAGCAGCTTCATTTTAGGTGTTATGACTCGTAGGCGTGGTCAAAGTTGAATTTCGGGAAGTTCGGAGTCAATTTGGAAAGAAAATTCTCATTTTGGAGGCTTTAAGTTGGAAGAATTGACTAAGATTGGAATTTTTAGTAGACGACCTCAAAATTAGGATTTGAAGGTTCTAGTAGGTTCGTATGATGATTTCGGACTTGGGCGTATGTTCGGATTGGGTTTTGGATGACCCGTGAGCGTTTCAACGCATATTGTGGAAGTAGCATTTTAGAAGAAATTTCATAAGTCTGGGTCGAAGTGCATTTCAGTGCTATTGATGTCCGTTTGGGATTTCGAGTCTGGGGATAGCTCCGTATGGTGATTCTGGTGTTAGGAGCGCGATCGTAGGTGAATTCGGAGGTCTGTAGGTCATTTTGGAGTCATTTGGCTAAAGCTAGAAATTTGAAGGTGTGAGAAAGCACGGGAGAAAATTATATATTATTCACACAATACAATGATACAGTGAGCCCTATATATAGATAATACATGTCCTACTACTAATACATATAGGATTAAGGTTAAGGTTATTTACTCCTATTTGACTACTAAACTAACACTCCCCCTCAAGCTGGTGCATATAAATCAAATGTACCGAGCTTGTTACATATATAACTAATACGAGGGCCAGTGAGGGACTTGGTGAAAATATCAGCAAGCTGATCATTTGACTTCACAAATCTTGTTGCAATATCTCTTGAGAGTATTTTTTCTCTGATGAAGTGACAATCAATCTCAATGTGTTTAGTCCTCTCATGGAACACCGGATTTGATGCAATATGAAGGGCATCTTGATTATCACACACAAGTTCCATCTGGCTGATGTCACCAAAGTTTAACTCCTTGAGAAATTATTTGACCCAAATTAGCTCACATGTTGCCATAGCCATTGCTCGATATTCTTCTTCTGCACTAGATCGAGCAACTATATTTTGTTTCTTTCTCTTCCAAGACACAGAATTTCCTACTACTAAAACACAATATCAAGACATAGAACGTCTGTCAGAAGGTGATCTTGCTCAATCAGCATCTGAGTAACCAACGATCTGCTCATGACCTCGATCCTCAAACAATAACCCTTTGCCTGGAGCCGATTTTATATATCAAAGAATGCATACAACTGCATCCTAGTGGCTATCACACGGAGAATCCATAAACTGACTTACAATACTCACAGGAAAGGAAATGTCAGGTCTCGTCACTGTGAGATAATTTAGTTTACCAACCAGTCACCTGTATCTTGCAGGATCGCTAAGTGGCTCCCCCTGTCTTGGAAGAAATTTAGAATTCTTATCCATCGGAGTGTCAATCGGTCTACAACCTGTCATTCCTGTCTCCTCAAGAATGTCTAAGGCATACTTCCGTTGTGATATCGCAATACCTGAACTAGACTGAGCGAGCTCAATACCTAGAAAATACTTTAGTTTGCCAAGGTCCTTAGTCTGAAAGTGTTGAGATATATGTTGCTTCAATGTAGTAATACCATCCTGATCATTGATGGTAATAACAATATCATCAACATAGACCACCAGATAAATACATAGACTCGAAGCAAAGTGTCGATAAAACACAGAGTGATCAGCTTCACTACGAATCATGCCAAACTCCTAGATAACTGTGTTGAACTTACTAAACCATGCTCGAGAAGACTGCTTTAGACAATAAAGTGACTAGCGCAAGCGACATACAAGACCACGAGACTCTCCCTGAGCAACAAACAAAGGTGGTTGCTCCATATAAACTTCATCCTCAAGGTCACCGTGCAAAAAAGCATTCTTAATGTCCAGCTGATAGAGAGGCCAATGGCGAACATTAACCATGGATAGAAAAAGGTGAACCGATGCTATCTTAGCCACGGGAGATAAGGTATCACTGTAATCGAGCCCAAATATCTGAGAATATCCCTTGGCAACAAGACGAGCCTTAAGGCGATCAATATTGCCATTCGGACCTGTTACACCCCATGTTTTCGTACGTGAGAGTACATCGTAAGTCAATTGATGTAAGCTCAGAAATAAGATTCTATTTGATGGAATATAAAGTAAGTTAATCATGTTACGTTGGAGGTTACAAATATTTAAGATCATGAATAA